>JBBMOY011148660.1:0-10289 GCA_037951405.1 Platydemus manokwari
TATTATTATTACTGTTATTATTATTATTATCATTATTATTTCTATTATTATTATTATTATTATTATTATTATTATTAAGCGTTAATTTCAAATATATTTACGAATTATCATTTATACATTGACAAATCGATATCTGTTTATTGTATTAATTATATTATTAATATTATCCTGTCATTTCAGTTTCCATGACAATATTATTTTATCAAGTAATAATTTTTGATCCAATATTTTCCAAGATTTTTCCATTTAATTATTAATTTTGATTACAAATTTATTCCTCATTTCAATAATAATTAATCGATTTGCTAATATGTGAGTGTTTAATTTGTATTTTATTATTAATGAGTTATGAATAAAATATTGATTAATTATTGGATTATAGAGTTATTAAATCGATCATGTAATTGATGATCGAATATTAATCATTTCCAATATAATTGATATAAAAGACAACAAATCAATATCGGATATTTTATGATAACATTCAAATCAAATATGGAATCTTTATAAAATATTATTGATAGATATTGATTTATATTTGATATATTAATTTCAAAATGACACACTGGCACCAAATCAATTTATCAGATTAAATATGATATCAATATTTCAGAGAGAATCATGTCGATGGCTTATATTTGGAAGTGGAAACATTTGAAGCTCTTCTCAATACAATTCAACGAGATTGTCGAGTATGAATTTCATAAGCAATCTTGATAATCGATGATAAATATATTGTGTGTTATGTATTGAATAGGTATTGGAATCATTCAGTATCATGGATTATTCATTATTATTGGGCATACACAATGTCGATGAAGGTTTGCGAGTATGGACAAATGATAAATGTATTGATGGAGTTGATTAATGGATATTGTTTCGTTGTTATGTAGACAAGAAAAGCAAAAGTAACTGATGGAAATCATTCATTATCCGATAATCACACCATAAAAGAGACATCTGAAAGTACCAGTAACACTGCACACATCGATCAGTCAGATATTGTCTCATCGAAAATCATGAAAAAGGACAAATTACGACTTGAAGACAGCTCGAATATGTCTAAATTGCCAAAGGAATCAGATTGTGGAAATGTTATAAAGAAACCTTCTCATAATTCCGGATCGACTTCTGCTGACATCTATTATACTCCTGGCGCTGCAGGTAAATTATAATGGATTAAATCGATCTATTATTAATCATAATTGTTGATTATTTATCGATATTTATAACGAATAATATTACTGATTTGAAATATAATAGATATTGGCATGATTGATGAATCACAGATCGTCATGACAACACATGTTCCAGCAACCGATCATATTAAGTTTATAATGGTCACCGATGGAAGCACAAATAGTAGCCGAAATATGATCAATTGTTTTCGTCGATCTGATGCCGAAATAGATCATCAATCGACTATTGATCAGGAAATGATGAAAATCGAATCGTTTATTAGTAAATTCAATCCTTTCCGTCAGCAATTGCGACGGATTTTACTGATGTGGACTCCATCAAATATTGTTAAAAAGCTAGAATATTATATTGAACGAATCATTCATAATTTATGGCTGGATTGTGATTCGGATTTATATAGTTATTTAGCTCCAGTTGCAATTTTGTCAACGGGAAATTCAGATGACACCGATTTAAACAGTGCAGATAATGTTTCATCTATCGATAGTGACAATGTTAATACTGGATTGTCAAATAAAGATAAATATGGACAAAAGCAGTCCAATCATCATCATCACCATCACCATGTTGATATAGGTTGGAATTGGAGTTTAGTTGCTGTTTTGTTGTTTCATGGTTTTCATTTTATCAAATATCTACTTTTGGTTGTTTACAGTTCCATCATCATTTTATATGTCATCGATATTTTATGTTTATCGATGAGATTATATTGACATGGGCATTGATAGGTGGATAGGATAGGGGACCGATAGATACTGGATCAATATATAAGGAATAATTCGATATTGGATAAATCGATATGATATCATTTGATCACATACAAACTAATTAAACTATTCAGCAATATTTCCAATCGAATTCACACATTCTGTGAATAAAACGAATCTCATCAGTAAATTTTGACATTCATGTGTAATATCATTTTATTGATACGATATTATTGATCATCATTGATTAGGTATTGTTGATCATCATCGATTGGGTATTGTTGATCATCATTGATACGATATTATTGATCACCATTGATTAAGTATTGTTGATTAGATATTGCGTTGATCATCATTGATTAGGTATTGTTGATCATCATTGATTAGGTATTGCGTTGATCATCATTGATTAGGTATTGCGTTGATCATCATTGATCAGGTATTGTTTTCATCATCGATATCATATTTTATCACGTTAGTTGATAATTTTTTGTTTGTATTTTATTTTATAATTGTATAATTAATTATTTATAAAAAGCTATTAATAGATATATGTTTGCTAAGCATATTGATTGTTTAATAAAAATCACTGCAAAATAAAAAGAGCAAATTTATTCGATATATTATTTGAAAGAAATTCTTCATAAATCCTCCAGGCACGACTAGACCAATGTTGCCTATATCTACAAGATTATATTTAACTTGAATTGTTTACAATAAACAATAACTAAAATCTAGTACAATTTTCTTCTAAAAAATTCTGGTTTTAATGGGCTGCTTGTAAGCACTAAGAAGTTTATAATAAATAAAATGACGTGGAATAGTATTAGTTATCTTATTTTATTTATTCATAAATATCGATAAATATATTTCTATGATCTAGGATAAATTTATATTATCATATTACTTCCCCGCTCCTTTAACAAGTTCATGTGGGGTCATTTTATTGAGAGATGTTTTATTATCAGGATTTTATAAATTTGTTTTAAGTTGCCATTTTGTATGACACGATAAAATGAAAATGTAAGAATTGTTAAATTGATCATTTTATGGATTAATGTGTGAATTGATGTATAAATTGATTTATTAAATAATATATGAATTGATATATAAATCGATGTATGAATGGATCGCATGTCATTATTTTTAATTCAAACAAATACCAGCACAACTAATGATATGGTTTTTACTATGAAACACGCATTGTAAATATTAATTTTTATGAAGAATCCTTCAAAGGCCAAATTAATCAGAGCAACGCAACGGAAACCTCCGCAGTAGTCAACCCTAAACCAACTACCAGTGAAAATCCAAATGCAAAACATCCATTTAATCGACAAAAGTCCAGATCAAGATCGACACGCAGAATAGCTGCTTATTCCACTGTTCTCGAATCGATTCAAGCACCAGTTGAACAAGTAGAGCTCGAAGATAACGACGAAGAATATATCCCGTTGGTGAATTACTTGTATATTATGTTGTATATGCATGAAAATTGTGCAGAACAGGAGGAATTCCTGCTAGAAATAAAATGGGAGACAGGCTCATTTTATTCATGGGCATAATCGATATTTTACAGTCCTATCAATTTATGAAAAAAATGGAGCACAATATGAAAGCCATTTTTTTAGATGCTGTGAGTTGTTTATTTTTAAACTTAATCAAATACAAACGCTCTTCGACTTGTACAAACATCTCACTATTTTACATATTTTATACAATTCATTATTTCCAATATCTTTCAAATAACTTGCACTAACAATCATATATTAAAAAACAATGTCAAACAACTGAATATTAAAACAAGTAATTGTGTGACTTTCCACCACATAAAGTTCAGACAACTTTAATCATTAGATCTGTCCGAACTTGATCGAATCTGGAAATTAAATCTCCACTTTATGTGCCTACTTGAAACCTTGAATTTTTCACTAGTGCCTTCATAGTGATAACCACTGTGGCTAACTCTGGACTATTACTTTTAAACGACTTTAAATTCTGGGCGACATCATTCCAAATACCCCGTATACATTTAGTCAGCCGCCTATCCATAATGTGCATGCACCGTTTCCTTTGATACATATTTGTAACCACTTTCAGCGTGAAGACTTACACTGTCCAAAAGAGGGAATTTTAACAAATCTTGTCAAATAGTGTTGATCGAAAATTCAATTCTTGTTACGAGTTTAAACTAGTTTCGCTTCACTCATTTTCGTCGTTCCAATATATGACCTTACTTCTCTGTACATTTATATTATTATTGCGAGTTCTTATTAATCCAACCACATTAAAGAAATGTAAGCAACAATAATATAATCATTGATATAGTGCATTGAATATTCATAATCATCACCGTATTGGCTTCCAATGTCGTCATGGAGTCATAAAATTCGTCTTTCTAGTCTTTGATAATGGCTGTGTAGCACGTGGCAGTTATAATAAACATCAACTCCTAGCCCATATATTAAGCTCTTGTTTCTCAGTGAGCACTGAATCTAAAATGATCTCCATCGCCACAACAGAATCATTTTCGGATTCGTCAAACCATATCTTTCATTGTATAGTTTTCTATAAATTTGCTTCATTGATCTTAAAGTATGTTCTTGTCTTTGGTTTGTTTTCCCTCCACTAATTTAGTCATCGAATATTGCCATGTATTCGCGATTTTTTTCGCACCTCATGCAACATATGAAACTTGTGGAGATATTTCTCTACTTTCGTAGATTTTGGTAAGGGACTGAATTTCGGGAATTTCAATATCTGGCTGCATCAAAAAAGCACTCTTGTGCCCTCTAGGACACGCGGTCTCTTAGAAACTTCTACCCTGAATTGATGATCAATCCTAGAAGTTTCTGGATTCGAATATTGAATTTTTGGATTCGCTTACTATCATTTTGTTGAACTCCTTGCTAATTCAGCAATTAAGTTAGCAATCGACATTTTTATTATTAGTGTCCATGAACAACCCTCTTTGGGTCTTCTTTAGTTCCTTCTTTATTTCTTAAAATCCCAGCTTAACTTAAAAGAGCTTTGAATATAAATGTTATTGATTAATAACCAGTCTTCTGGTTTTGCCCATCATATTTTCGAAGATTATAATTCATTGCCTGTTATGATTACATCATTAATATTGACAGATTGGCCGTAAATAGTAGTCTAAGAAAATGTATATTCAATAACAGTACAACATAAATGAATATTATAACAAGCAATATCTTTCAAATAATTTACTATTTTAATATTTTTGCACTGAATTTGTAACCTATTTATTTATCGAAAATTATACCAATGACATACATTTCCTCACTGATCTTTTCGACATTAGTTTATGGCTTTTTCTCTGTCATTACCCATCATTTCCGATAAATTTATAAAGAAAATTCAGGATAATAATCGATACTGTTATTTATTTTCGTGTTCATACGTAAAAAAGAAATATTTGAAATAAACAACATTTTTTGATGACTTTTATGTTGGTCTAATTTGGCTCACACAATTCAACAATCAATTAAGTATGAATCTCATTTTTAATGATTTATTCATTAAAATTGCTCTGATCACGAATGTTTTATTATATCTAATACGTATAAATGTTATGTTTACCAATTTGTCGATCATCTCTAATCTCTGTGATACCTTAAGCTTTTAGACCCAATAATAGATTTTAAAATCTTTATTATTTGGATTGCTTTTGAAAATCAATGAATAATGATAAAAAATCTGACGTTAATATATTAAGGTATCAATGTAGCAAGCATTAGTTGGCAAATAATGATTATATTATTTGATGAGTGTACCTGATTTGTGTTGAGATAATTATATATAATATTATAATAAATCGACAATTATTGTCATTTTTTGATTTTAATTTGAATCTAGAATACAATTTCCGTGACGAATCCAACATTCTATGCTCAGAGATTTCAAGATTTCTTCGCTAATGTCGTTTTCAGGAAAATACCTTCGTGTTAGTAAATCAATATTTGATTATAATTTTATAATTAAAAATCTTTTCTTTATGTTTGAATTCGTTCCTTTCAATGAATTTAATTATTTTATTAATTCTGATTTTATTATGATATTTATTATTATTATTATTATTGATCATTATTATAACTGTGGGGATTTTAAAATGGTGATGATGTTTTTTAAAAAGAATTTAAAAGATTTTATAATCCGTTTTTACATTTAAAAAATATTAATTTATTAAAATAATTTTATCTCGTGAATTTTCAATTCATATTCAATGCGTGATTTATTTAATAGTAGCGGCTTACAATAACTGTGTCAAATAATTGACCTCTTCTGATATCTGTTACTCGGTAATCAATAAAGTTAGTTAGTTTTGGTATGTTTTGATTCAGTATTACCAAAATATTAAAATGGCGTGTGCCGCCACATACGATTAGAAATGGTCTCCATATAAAAAAGCAAAAGAAAATATTTCCAATTTTTAAAAGAATCAAGCTAACTATCTCAATATTTTCATTTCAATCTTATATTTTTATCTAATAGAAAAGTGAAATTCTTATTTTGAATATTGAAGATTTACTGCTATTTTTTAAATTTATTAAAATGCAATCCATTAAATATATCGTGTGTTGAAACAGTTTAATATATCCATAATTTGGAAATATTTTTGATAACTTTACTTGCCACACCGATTAGTGAATGTTTAATTTTCGTAGTTAATGTCTACTGTGAATATTTATTGGTTTATCCTTTATTATCCAATTCATTTGAAAAACTATCGATATATCTTAATCGGAAGAAAAAGATTTCCTGTGCCAAAATATAAGAAATGTTAGAAAGAAAAAAAAGAAAATATTAAACAACTAATGAGCATCCATGTCATTGTGGACAGAAAAATCTTCAGTTTATTTTGAAAATATTGAAGAATTTCTAAATATATAACAAATAACGTGTCGAAATGCTCTATGACGGACTCAATATTTAACAAATAAGTTGATTATTTTGATGATAAATATGAATGATTGAAAGAATATTTGTTATTTTATAAATAATAATAATAATAATAATAATAATAATAATAATACCTGATAAAATAAATAATTTTTTGAACTCAATAGGAATTTTTAATTTTAACTTTGAAACTCACCAGCTTAATTGGAAGATGATTTGATAAATGAAATGTATTTACTTCGATATTAACACTTTTCACGATGAATAATAAAATGATCAGCATATTCTTAAATTGTGTTCTGATACGATGAAGGAGAGAATAAAGTTTTTTGAAACAACTTTGTTGTGTTTGAAAAGATTCTTTTATATATGTGTGTGTTGGATATTTCGAAAAATCTTAAATATTATTATTAAAACAGCGGAAACGAGTTAAATGTTCTGCATGTGATGCCATGTTAAAAAAAAATATTACGGTAAACATTTATTTTGATTCGATTGTTGTGAAAAGGATAGATATTCGAATATTTTGCTTTGTGGTGAAGGCCTTTTAAAAAATGAATTTTGAGGGATCATTGGGTTGCACTAATATGGGAAAGGAGGAAATTCAAATGTCATTCTTGATTAAATTAATCAATAAATTGTGCTTGTAAATTATTTGAGTTATTATTATTTCTGGTTTTCAGTAGATCAGCCACAAATTCTAGGCTCACATGCTATAAGATTCCGGAATTTTGTTCATTTGGGTTTGATAAAAATATACATGTTATCAATGTTGTGACGTATAGTAATGTTGTTGTTTTTCACTGTTTTGTGTACATTTATTATAACACGTTTGTTTAAATTCTAATATTTGTAAAAATACTATTTAATTGACCAATTATAAATTTAGCACTTTAAGTGTAAATCGTCAATCTTTAGAGTAAAAACCTTTACCAAGTCTAGGGGGAGTTCATAACTCAAGCAGCTATAAGTAGAAATGATAACGTTTCCGTTTTAATGTTAAATAACAGATATTCAATGTATTTGTATATATTTTAAAGCGGGCCCTTGGACTAAATAAACAAATGGTTCCATCTGTAAAATTCACATGTTTTCGTTAGTTTTAATTGGATGTCGATAATAAAATTAGATTCGATTCAACAATTATATCACTATTATTATTATTATTATTAATAGATCATGGTTTGGAATAATGATGATTTTTATATTTTTATTTACATCTCAACAAATATTATGAGATTATTACTCGATAAGTACAGCCTTGATTTCATCTACTCATGTCTATATTTCGACTCTTCATTAAATAAGTATAATTTATAAAATGATTCTAATTAGCTCTCATAATTTATTTGATGTTCATTTTATTATTTTACGTCGGTATCGTTAGATGTGATTTTGATTATTATCAACATATAGAAATCCTAATGTTGACGAGACTTTTGTTTAGCAATGCGACACCATCCGGATCGTAAGCGATCATCATCTCTACGTAAAGGTTAGTCAAAACTACTGAATATAATGATGAACTTTTATTTTTGTCTCATACTCTTTAAATAATTTTCGATTTTTTATTTATTTCAGATGTTTGTGATAAAGAGTTAGTGTGCGATTAACAAATATTTCTGTGTCCTTGTTGTGTTACGTTTTGTTACTTCGTATTAGCCTTTATTGCAGTTTTTTTATTGGATTGGGATTATTTTCCTTTGATTATTATATTTATCATATATTCATCTATTGTATTTGTTCTCACAAAGAATCTTCGAATTGAGTCAAAATAACATTTAATAATTAAATAGAGCTTTCAGCTGAAAATATTATTTCGAAGAATGGAAATGATTACCACTGGAAGAATGACATTAAAAACTACTTGAATAGTTATTGATGAAATCAATCAATGTGTGGAGTTCTCTCTAATCACCTTCAACTGAATGGATAGATCTCGCAATATTCAGATGTTTTCGATCAATATTGATAATAAGTCGCACGATTTCTTTTATGTTGGATATTTTATTTTTGTTGTCATCATTCTTCTAGAACATTGATATTCTGTTGTATTAGTTGTGCTTTTTGTTTTATTTTTTATGGCTTTATTTTACAATTATCGGTATCCATTATCGATATTTACTCTTCAAATCCTAATGCTTTGTTTTCTGTTTTTAGGAAACCTTCTCATTCTCGAGAGATCGGCGGTAAACTGTTTTTTCTTTCATTCTTACTTATTTCTATGATTAGATAAGACAACAACTGCACAGACAGAAGATGGTGTAGTTGATGGAGACAAGTGTGGAACGAGTCGGTCGGATGCAACTATTACAAAGATGCAGCAAATGCCACCTGATCAGAATTCACCAATGATCTTGCATAGTGATTAACACACAGGCATATTGATTAATATTTATATCGATTTATATCATTTTGAGATTATTAACCCATGGCTAACCTTAAGTAGGATAATCAGGGGACTTATTAATCGATCGATTTTGTAGCCATTTCTCCTCATCCTCACAAATGATATTGGCTGCAACAATTATTGATTAATTTTCCAACACCTTCATTTTACAGTCAAAGTTGCTTCTAATACCTTCCTTGTCATTGTATTATGATTGTATTTGTCTCACATATCAGCTTATTCATCAAAATTTTGTTATTTTTGCATCACATTTATGACAGAATGTGTCCAGCCTTTGAATTTTATAGGATCTTTTGATTTATTTTTATTCATTGATTAATATTGTCACTTATTACTGATTTGTAAAACAATGCATTCACAGATCAGAGAATAAAAGATCATGGCCTTGAACTCACCAATTATTGAATGATGGGTTCGTGATTTTATCCGCTACTGATGAGTGAAAAATGCTATTAAGCTGGTCTATTGAAGTGAAATTGCTACAATTATCTCTGCATCAAATCTTCATTGCTGTGCACGTACTTGCTCAATATTGTAATAAATTAAGAGCAAGTTAAATCACGCTTAATATTGCATGTCACCTAAATTGTATTCATCGGTTGCTATAAAGTAACCAGTTGATGAAACAATTGGTGTTCTACAACGATTGGAATTTTCAACCATTTTATCTTGATAATTCGATTCCTTCGTGAAACATATTTCAAATCCGGAATGTGTTTATTGTTTCTTCAATTGTTATTGAATTTTGTTTCCTATATTCTTGTTCGTATGTCTATCCCCTATGTTATGAGAATGCAAAATTTTATTTTAACATAAAAAATTTTCGTTTAGAGTCGGTGGGATATCCTTCACCTTATTTTCAGTTGGTATGCTTCGATAGCTTTCAGTAGTTGTCTTCCTTTGTAGGCAGAAGAATTATCTTCATAATCCTGAGAGTACGACAGTTCTGATTTTGGTCCGTGCCGGATAGTGTTTTTGATTTTCTAGTTTTTTTCTATTACAGATAGTAAATTGCTAATATGTTTGAGGTCTGTATGAAAATGTCTAAG
>JBBMOY011148771.1:0-10289 GCA_037951405.1 Platydemus manokwari
TCAAAATGTTTTTAATGAATATAATTAAATAAATTTTATAGATTTTCCAATGCGCTTAACAAATTTTATTTTAGAAATCCTATTTTAACTTTAACCGATATTTCATCTTGTAAACAAAGGCAACTTTTATCTCACCATCAAAGGGAACATGTTAATAAAGAAAATAGAAATTGATAAATAGGGGTAAATGAAATCTCGTTTACTTAAAGCAACGAATAAAGACCCGCAATTTTCCAAACAAAGCGCATATAGTCGAATAAAGACAACAAAGACTGCCAAAGTACAAAGGTTGAAAGTAAACAAAATAATATTAAATATTAACACTGAAATCATTATG
Source organism: Platydemus manokwari (assembly GCA_037951405.1). Lineage (NCBI taxonomy): Eukaryota > Metazoa > Platyhelminthes > Tricladida > Geoplanidae > Platydemus > Platydemus manokwari. The sequence goes on from JBBMOY011148771.1 coordinate 338, forward strand.
ACCATACTGCACTTATTTTCTAACAGATAATTCTGAGTTGTAATTCTATTAAGCCAGAAATTATTAATGTATTTTTAGACCGTCAATTTTGGCAAAATAGTTCAGTTTTGTTAGAACAATAGGAATTATTCCGTATTTTTCATTATTTAATTAATTGGAAAAAAATTTAGTACAAAACGAATTATCTGCTATTAAAATCAATGTTACTGAAGGCTGTGCAAATGGTTTTGTGGTCGTTTGCTTAAATCTTTTCTTATTAAATAACACATCATCTTTTCCATCTGTAAAGGTCATCTTAAGTGATACGTCCGATAATTAGAATCCCTTAAGGAATAAGAATCGTCACAAAAGTTAATTAATTGTTGTCATTTTATTGTTATCAGTATTTGCTTTTCTTTAATCATGAATAAATCTCTAAATCAAATACTTTAATTCTATCTATATTTAATCTACGCGCTATAATCATTTATAATTTTAACGTTCCATTCGGGACTATAACGATGTCTTTACTACTGAAACGGAGTCGGGTAGTTAGGATAAGCTCTCAATCACATTAAAAGTATCTTTGGATGCAGATAGCTTGTTTAAAATGGTTAATTGTATTACTGTTGCATTTATACTTGGAGCTTAAATCACAAACAATTTCTATTTATTGACTTTTAAACGCTAACACTTATAATAATCAAAAACCATTTTGATACCGTTTATTTAAAGTGATTTTAATTCTGATAATGATCATCTTTTTAATAAGATGTAAAATTGGAAAGCAATCTAAATTAACAACGACCGGAAAAATAAAATGAATCAGTAATATTATAAAAAATTATAAAAAAATATTACAATCAATGATGAAATAAAAAATATAATTAGCCATTAATTTGATAAATAAATAAAGATCAAGAAATAAAGAAAAAATTTAATAATTATTATTATAATAATTATTATTATTATTATTATTATAATTATTATTATTATTATTATAACACAATGCAATCAATAATAAAATGAGAATTCACGCTATTTAAAGTAATGAAAATAGTCTGAGCCAGACGAAAAAAAATGTAATTTTGAATTAATTCTATAAAAGGCAATAATTTAATTTATGCTAATAACGTCGTTATTCTTCCGGTTGGAAATTCTCCAATATCACTTGCGAAGATATTTAACAGTTATCTCCTTGAGCACACACTGGACACATATTTTAGCAAAAGCTTTTTGTTATTTTGACATTTGCCGAATTTCTTTCTTTTAAAATTAACGTTTATTTATTTTATTACGAATTTTGAATATCAGAATCACAATTTCATAGCAGTGATCTCAGGCTCAATATTGCAGAAACAAAAATCGAAACCTCGTTACGGCTATTATTATAAGTTAAACAAACTACCTTTAGGTAGTTCAGTTTACTATTACGGTAACTTCATTACCATATATTGTGTGTGTATGTGTGTGATGCAAGTCTGGTGAAATAAAGAAAATTGTAGTGGCTTTAGGCTATTTATGCAATGTCTTCGACCGGTTTATAATCTAAGAAGCAGGTATTGGCAATAATGGTTTGCACTTTTGACCCATGAGTACGAGAATTATCAATTACCGAACAATAAATAATATGAAATATATTTCATAATCAATGAACTCATAAGATTACCAGACATATGACATTGATAACATGAAATTCAGACATGTGAATATTCCGATTATTACAACTTTATATCGATATCAGTTGACTGTTTGGAGTAAAATAATATGATATTAAAATCCACATTAATTTTAATTTTTGACCGACTTTAAATTGATTATCCAGAAATAATTATATTAATAGCGTAAATTGTAAGTGACTGGTGATGATAAATGGATACCATCATTAACCATGATGAATATTTGAAATATCTGTAAACATTCCTTCCCCTTTTTAATTCCAAGACAAACAATCATTAATAATGGGAAAGAAAATTAAATGGAAATTTTTTATCGAATTTTTATGATATAATATCAATGTTTTATTGTTATTTTAATAAGTATTCTACTTGTTATCATATTATTAGTAATATTTCGATTGTGTAATGCCTCGTGCTAAACTTGTAATAACACAATACCTTAAACAACAATCATCCCATCATTGTAATCATAATCGTCATCATTTTAACCAGATAATTTCCTTTCAATCAATTTAAGAGTAAAATAGAAGTTTTTGCAGATTAATCAAAAATGATTAATTAATTTTTTAATTTGGAATTAAAATCAATAAGTGTTACGTAATGACCTGACTTGTGGTAAACCACAAGTGATCAAAGGTCAATATCATTGACAATCTCTTTTATTTTATTTTATTAGAAATACTCAAATATATAAATTTAACAAGTCCTTCATATTTTGGAATTATTATAAGGTACACGCTAAAACCTAAGCAGTCATCAAATAGAATATCAATAGATTTTTATTAACGTATTCAAGGATTAAAATAATTTAGTTCTGGAATTGGCACCATTGGTGGATCGATTGAAGAACATTATGTTGTAAAAAATCATCCTAAAATCACAATTATTTAAACAGTATGTTTACAACATTTTTCAAATAAGGTTTTTCTGACAATCGTGTCTTCCATAAAATAATTTAAGCATTCATCTTAATTCATCACCTTAATATTCAAAACTAGATAATTTTAAAAACCCATTATTATGCAGACAGATTATTTAGGATTAATTTTATTATTTTCATTTTCTACCAGTAAAAAATATACAATTTATGATTGATTTATTATTAATATTATTATTATCGATTTATAATCGGATTATTTTTCAAAAATATTAATTATTAAAGTATATTTAAAGTACTTTTCAACGAATATAAATAATCTTTTAATTCATTTAAATAAATTTTAAAGCCAGTTTTTATTAATATTGTTGACATAGAGTTACGACATCGATTAAATTCGAATCATCAAATTTTGGATTTACAATAATTTTTCAAGAGGATTGAATGTTCATTTGTGACAAGGATTATACTGATGTAATGAAGTGGTTAACTTAATATGACATAAGTGTATTTAATATCATTCCAGACATTATAATTCCTAGCAACTATAGCATATGAGCCTTTGAAATATGATCCCATCAAAGAAAGTTAAATTTTTTCTAATATTTTCTAATATTTTACATAACGTATTGAAATTAAAATTCACTTACAGTGAAAATCAAAGAAAAGTGGTTGGACGATTTTGATTGGTTAATAAATAATCCTATGAAAAATGTTTAAAATGCCATATAAAAGTGTGACGATTTTAAGTAGTAATTATTTGATAATAATTTATTGAATAATTATACTTTTGGAAAAATGATGAACCAAATAATGTTCTACTATTCTCAATTCAGTAAGAATGAAGATCGAATTCAAAGTTATATCACAAAAAATCGAGATCTATATCAACAAACATTATCGGTGATGTTATCGAAACCAATCGATGTACCATCACAAGTGATCATGAAAATTATTGAGAACAACCAATTTAAAGATTACAGAATCAAAAACAGAAATCCAATTAAAAGTATTTTTATTATCATAAATAATGTCATTTTTAACAATCAATTATTTTAGATAAAGATGAAGAGAAAATTGAGGATAGCATTGTGAAAATTATCCGATATCTCCTTTTTAATAATGGTTTGAATTATTGAAAAATGATTTTCATTAAATATAATTATTCTTATTCAGATTTCCAAGATGAGAAAATGTTCAGCACTGAGGGCGATGCTGAAAACATTTTACATATGTTTCATCAGTTTAATAAAGGAAATTTTGCAGTATTGAAGAACTGCAAAACGCATGACATCATCGGTTTACTGTTGATGTATTTATCCTACTACGATCTATTTCCTCCATCCATATCAAATTTACTGGTCATTGTAAACACTCGGCTTTCATCAGAAATCGATTCGACAAGTCTCCGAATCCAGTCTATACAATTAGTTCTGATGATTCTCACAGTAAATCAAAGGAAAATTCTTTTCCTGCTGTTACAGTTACTGGAAGTTGCATCAATTATTAATCGATACGATAGACGCAATGAATTGAACTATAGAATGGTCGCTGGGAAAATATTCAAATCCCCAAATGGCGATGAGGATGAGAAATGTAACACAAATCTTAAATGTCTTTTAAAGATTTTCCCAAAAGGTTTCCTTGTTCCTCGCTTATTCGATCTGGAATTCCATAAGATATCACAGACGGTAAATATAATTATTTCGAAAATTTCACCTTCAAGTTTAATGATTTTATAGATCACCGAAACATTGATAATGAACACATTCACTCCACAACCTACTTTGTCCACTTCTAGGACTTCAGGTGGTCTCCAAACATTGAAAAAAGTATATTTTTCATACAATAAAGAATTATGGATCATTTGATTGATTTGATTTTCAGCACATGTCACCAATCAAATTGATTAATTCAGTCAAATCTCGACTCAAAGAATTAGATCATCAGATTAAGATAACCAAATATTACCCACTCAATAAATCCAAAGATGTATCATCACAATTTTTAGACAAAAATGTATTATTGATTTTTTTTAATTGATTATCGATTGAATCCATTCATTTGATTGCAGGATAAATTTTATTCTCCTTTAATTAAAAAAACTCGAAGATCATCATATCAAGCCAGTGAACCAAGTTCGAAATGATGACAAGAATTTTTTTAGAGATTTTATTTAGAATAAATATTTTTGTTTTTATTATGTAATGATTACAAGTATTTAATTCGTTCATAATGGGATTATGTTGATTGATACTAGCTGTCTATATTTATTTAAATTATTGCTGATGATGTTCTTTTTTGCAATAACGATGAATTTTTGGTACTTTTTTATAACAATAAATTATACAATAATTAAATTCAATGGATCTATATGAACTCATTCATAAGTTAATTTAAGGCTTTTTGTTTATTGGTTATCTTTTCCATGGAAATGGTTATTTGAAATGAATTGTCATTTTTCAAAATTTGGTTTTGAACCAAATGAAGGGATATTGAGTTGATGTGAAGACTGAGAAATATTGGTTCAATCATATAATTTTTAGCAAACTGATAAATCATATTTTTTTATAAATCAACTCAATAGTTTTTAAATGATAAAATATAACAATAAATTATACAATAATGAAATTCAATGGTTCTATATGTACTCATTCATAAGTTAATTTAAGGCAATATCATCTAAAAATTTACTTTTTGGTTATCTGTTCCGTGAAAATGGTTATTTGAAATGAATTGTCATTTTTCAAAATTTGGTTTTATCGTTATAAATGAAGGGATATTGAATTGGTGTGAAGACTGAGAAATATTGGTCCAATCGTGTAAGAGTTAGCAAACTGATAAATCACATTTATTTATAATTCGACTCAATAATTATTAAATGATAAAATATCCACAACAATAAGTAGTAAAATAACATTTGAAGTGATGAATGAATGTAAAAAAAAATTAATAAAATAAGAAATGTAAAGTTTGATAAAAAGTTAACGAGCAATCAACTAGAAATACAAGAAAAGTTATGAAATAGTAACTGGATAAATAATCTGTTGAGTAGAAAATCTGAACACATTAAACTAGACTCACATCAGTATAATCATTATTGTTATTATTGTTTTTACCATTCATATGGACACAGTGGTATGATTTGGAAAGCTGAAAGAGAAAAAAGAAAATAGGTATAATAAGTTATAAAGAGAATTAAAAATTGAGAAATTTGAGTCTTAATTTCGAGAGGGACAAACCAACATATATCACAATGGCATCGATGCCAAGAACGTCATATTTATAACGAATAATCGCAGTATTTCATAAGAATCGCAACGGTTGGTCGGTAGTAATAAATGACCGTTTTACTTAACAAATTCTCATAATCATTGATAATTATCTCATACCAGAAAACCACAACATCGTGGTTGAGTTTAGATTCAATTCATATTTTAAAATATTTGATAAAATCTATAAAAATGGGATTCAAGTTTTTCACTATGATTTCTTGTTCTGGCTTTTTGTTTCAATCAAATCTTATACAACAAGTTTATATTTTAAAAGCTTCATTGTAAACGATCTCTCATTTCATAATATTTTCGCATCAATATCTTCTCTTTAAGATGAAACAAATCTACTCAAATAAGCTTCAGAAACAAAGATAAATTTCTCAGAAAGGAATTTTCTTTTAATTTCTTTTTAATAGAGGAATCATATTTAGAATTTTTCTTCAAAAATCTATTATGAAGACATGTGTGGCTTTCTAAAATTTACTAACAATAATGAAACAAGAAATTTACAAAGGACAGACATTTTGGCCAAATTCGTTATTGTTCATTAGTGTTATTAAAATCTTTAGTCTATTTCCAATGATTAATTTTGATAAATATTTATAGAGAAAGAAGACCATCATGAGTAGTTCGATCAGCCACAGATTCATCTTATATAAAATATGATATGCATATTTGCCTTTTATTTGATTAAACCTCTCATAAACCTTTAATAATTCATCATCTCAGGGCTCCTTATCAGGAAAACAATTCTAACGATCCCAATATAAGATCATTTACAATAAATATCCCAACGAATTTGATAGAAACTATTTTATTATCAACGAAAATATCTTCAATATCATTTAGAAATGTATTCAGTTATTAGAGCGATTTCTTGTTCTGGTATTCTGACTCAATAACATTTCCTACTTTTATATTTTGAAGAGTTTATAACTCTTACAACTATATTCAGAACGTGTGCATTATTTTTTAAATGGCTAGAAATCTGTCAAGCCTTCATATCATTTTATAAATTTTTGCTGACCAACATAAAGAAAAAAATTTCAATTGAGTCGTAAATTAGCCATAGAGATTTGTGTAGCGCTAGATCGCAACCCGCTATTTACATCAACATGTTGATAACATTGTGGATACAAAATCATAGATGACCTTCTTTACTTAAGAATCACGTTAGCGAGTAGAAATAAACTAATATTCACATCACCTTGGTTACAAGATATAGGTCAACAAATCATCAAATAAGATAGGAACACATATTCAACCAATAATAGAAAAATGAATTTTGCAAAGAAAACCAATTAAGACTGATGACATATATTTCACAATTTATCATTGGGAGGCCAATCGAGCTCTATCGCCGTGACATCAAGAGCTAGAATATCGCATTGCTGGCCTATTATCATAGCTAGATTAGGTTGCGTTCTTCCAAGATCACCGTGAACAAATTCCTTGACGTAGCTCCCGGCTTGGCAACGCAAATTGAGAAGGAATAAATGATTCGGGTCGTAATTTTCGAGGAAGCGAGAATAGTCCTTGAGCTGAATGCGGAAGAGGGATGATGAGATCGAGAGTAATTAATAAACAAATATAATAAACGCTACCGATTCGTCATTGGCCACGGCTTCGGCTGATAGTGCGCGATCCAAACGGCAAGCAGAAAAGGAGTAAAACGTTTTCGGCCGTTCCATCAAAGATCTGCGATGGAGCACTCTAATTGGTGTCAACTGATGGACGAGAACGTCTCGCGCATTATTAATAGACATTAACTCAGTCTCATCAACACTGATACCTTTCTCACACCAAACAACCATTCGATATCGTTTGGATTTTTCTTCTTCTCCTTGTTTGATGAGACCGACGAATTCTTTCGAGATTATCTTCAGATCCTGCACAGCAGCTCTGCCATCACAGAATTCATTGATTTCCTTTTCCAGTCTACTCGTCTCATCTATAAGATCTCGCACCATATTCTTGCAATTCCTCAACTCGATTACAAATGGTCTCCCATTTCCCAACATTCTCACGTCGACATCTTCTCTGCCTGACGAAATGAATCCACTCGAGTCCGCTCGGTAAGCTGAAATCAATTTCTCCGAAAGCAATTCTTCTACCGAAGAATCCAATTTGCGTACTCCATCAAATACCCAAGGTGATTGAGGCAAGCGACGACTGAATTTCAGATATCTTCCAGCCACAATAACTGGATCTTGTCGAGATACTTCGATCGATATCAATGCCGCCGTGGAATCTTTATTATGATTCGGTGGTATGGGGAAATGTCTTTGAAATTTCTCCTTGGAGGTATTTTTAAGAACTTTTTCAGCGCCTTTACGAGTAAATAATTCCCATTTATATCTGGAACCACCTTTGCGACGACGTTGGAACAATTCTGGATCCAATTCCGATAAAACATTACATTCGATATCATCTTTCAAATGATTAAACGTTACATTGACGATCAAGAAATCACTTTCTAATAGACAATCTTTGGAGAATCGTGCCGTTTGAACTTGACAACCATTAATATAATGTTTTTCTAACAATTTAGATATTTTGTCCTTTACAAGAAATCTCCAAACCGATTTGATATGAACAATGTCATCGGGTGAAATATGTTCATACTCGTTTGGATATCTTTCTTTCAATCCTACGCATACAGCGAATTCACGAATAAATAAATTTATCGGAGTGCTTACGACAATTTGAAAGGAATTATAATTAAATTCAGATCTTGATATATCGTCTTTGATTTTGTCTATTATTTCTGAATTGATCGAAACCTCTTGTAATATACCACAGCACACATAACATATATAACTTTCCTTTACATCAGCTTCTTTAAACTTTTCGAAGTCAATATTTTTATTCATTAACCTCATTCTACATCTACAACAAATTTTCCATTCGATTAGTGTGGCACTAATTCTATCATCATTATCCGCACATTCAAAATCCATTAATAAATTAATTTAATTTAATTTCTTTGACTTAATAAAACTTAAATTAGGCAATTTTAGAAAGTCAATATTAAAACGAATTTAAATGGACAAAAATGTTTTTGTTAAAATGTAAGTAATCAGTATGTCATAATCTCTATTTCATAAAAGAAATCAAAATTCAAAGTTATTATAATATTATAATGAGATATTTCGACTTTTCGCATTGTCAAAAAGTTATCTGAATTGGCTTAAAATTATAAACCAATTTCTTATTAAATTTCTTGTCAATTAACATTATTTTATTCTGTATAAACTTAAAATATTTATAAATCAAACATTTTAAATATTAAATTGAGTTGGTTTTTGAAAAAATTTCGTAATTTTTAAATATATAAAATTTTAGAGATTTAGATGATTATATACCTTGGTGTTGTTATAGACATTGATTTCCCAACACATATTCTGTATTACTACATGAGCACGGAATATTTAAGATGAAATATTGGACCTTCAAAAATTCTCAACATTATCCTTAACATTATCCTTAGCTCTATTATAATCCTTCTCACTTGGATTTCGTTATTTATTTACCAATCTCAATTATTTTTATAAATTTATGAACTTCACTAAAACCCATGAAATGTGAAGAACAACCACCAATGATTCTTTATCTAAAATGTAACAATGAACCTTACTCCATAATCAGTAATTAAATGGTTCTTTTACAAACGTTTATTTCTAATAACATTAATATAATTAAACACCGAAATAAAAAGCAATAAAAATTACATATTAAACTAGACTACACCAATAATACTACAAGACCTACAAACTGAAGGAATAAGATTAGGTTAATAATCTCTTTCGTCGCATTAGGGCGAAATGGTTGTAAGATCTTTGAGTCAAATGTTAGAGCTTTGGGATTATATACTTTGCCAGACAATGGAGTTCAATTAAGGCTAATCCACTTTAAAATAAATTAACCCCCTAGATAAATCAGTCTATTTGACTAATAAATCGAAAGGCAAAGATTTCTTATGGAATAATCCGTTATTAAGATAAAAATAATAATACAACTATTTAATTTTCTACAAAATCAAAATAATTAATTTAATCACACTTGTTATTATTAGGTGTATAACCTTAAAATTTCGGTTTTTTTTGAAAAATATTTATTTATTTAAAGTACATTTTGCATAG
>JBBMOY011148882.1:0-10288 GCA_037951405.1 Platydemus manokwari
AGACCTTTATAGAAAGATATGGAATTGGTCCTGAGATCATTCATCACCAAATTAGAGCAAAGATTTGATGTTTTATGCCAGAATATGCAAAATCGTTGTTATTATTAAATACATATTATTTTTTTGGTGTTGAAAACATTTTTCTGTTACAAAAAATTTACTTTATTATTTTTTTTAGTCCGTAGTGGTCGCGAAAAAGTTTGGACTCGTAAAGTGTGTCGCAACACCAAAAGCGTGAAGACCACTGGTCTAAGATAAGCTTGAAACGATTAATCGATAGGGGTAATCACAAAGCATTATCTGTTTTCCTGTATATTCTCCATCGAAAAGCTTTGAAATTAATTTATTTAAATATCAGGCCTAATAGATTTTAATGTGTCAATTATATAATTACTGTTCCTAGTATTCAAATTGATGTTTGATGTTTGGACTGTTATTACTCAGAGTTTAATTGCCTTGTGATTTTGGAACATTTAGATTCGCCTATAAAAGAAAATCGATATATCTACAATATAAACATCGTTGTTCTGCAATTATTAAGAACATCCTCGTAGCACAATTATTTTAATGGAGATATTATTTCCAAATTTTTAGATTTTAAAATTATCTTATTGCAACCATTGCTATGTCCTTTATTATTGATTTTTAATAACGCTCTCTAAATTTATTAATTGTAGTGATATATTGTGATGAATTCTAATATTATTTAGATCCGTAGATATGAGTATATTTGATGAATCTCCTACCAATAAGAATCCAGACAACATGAATCAATCCCCTAGCGATCGTGAGTCATCTTTTATTATCTTCTTTCAGAAAACATATTATCGATAACAAACATATTTTTTATGAGATTCAAAATAAATTTTTAGTCGGTGGATCCCTGAAATACGTGAAAAATGATTCGCCTATCAAACAAGGACTGTCCATGGAAATAGCCAATGATTTTCAACTTAATTTCGATAAGTTTCAAACTCGCATTGAAATTATTGAGCAGGCTATTGAAGAATTGTCTATGTATATCGATGGAGGAGCGTCTGGATCTTCTGGATCACAGTATGGTGATTTAGATGGTTCAAATGATCGCCATCAGAGAGACACGGAAAATCGATTGCAAAATATTCTCTTAGCATATGATAATTTGCGTAAAGATTTCACACAAGTTTGCCAAGTTTGGAAAGACACTGCTAAAAGTAATTTTAATGATTTTCATAAAATAATATTCGATTAATTGTTTAAATGATCAATATATTTGTAAATATTCAAATATCTGAGATTCCATTGATGAACAATGCTTTATAATATTAATAGATCACCTTTGATGATCATCAGCCTACACCGATGCTCAATAGAATCATATCAATAACGAATCATTCATTTATTTATATCTTATAATCAACATTTTTATAGATTAATTTTATTGAATTTTTCATAGCGAATTTCAAATCAAAATGGGTTGAATTTTGGAAATAATTGGCGTTGTTTCAAAGAATTTCGAATCCAAACTGTTATTATCTGTTAATTCTCTAAAAAAGATTTCATTGATCGTTACTAAGGAGAATATTCACTCCATCAACTTAATCAAATTTAAAGCCAACATCATTTCCTAATAGTTTATCTTGTGTATTACATGAATAAATTTACAATATTATATCCAAGCATTACCAATATTTTCTATGAGAAACACAACCCCTTGTACAGATTCCTAATAACGCCATTGCTCAAAGAAGTATTCGCGACTTATAAGGCTCATACGGACCGAAGAATGTCTGTTGGGATCGAGTATTAACTCTCCAGCACTGGCCAACCGAAACAACAAGTGTATAACAGAGCTATTCGCCAATGTTGTAAAGCGAATGGGAAGACTTCAAATGAAGAAATATCGAATATCAGAAACATCAATCTTAATAATTCAATTTAAAAGTCGACGTGATGACTTCTGCGACACGGTCCTGAAGACTGTTATGTTTATGCCTAATAAATCTTAATAATCCTAATATATTAAAATTTATATCACAATTATGATGAGATCGATAATGGAGAAAACAATTTAATGTTTGGGTTGATGTGCGGACATTTAAAAATAGGCTTAGATAATATTGTAATCCATATTCGACAAGTTCATCACCAATGTTCATAAAAATATTTGTATACTCGACTGTTTTGTAAATTTCAAATATTGATTTTTTTATTATTATAGAATTTCCAAAAATGCCCGCTTATATTTTATTTATTGATCTAAAATTCTGAAAATTAATTTTACTGGAAATTATTGAATATTGATCGATATGACTTGATCTTTTAATTTTTATCTCACTTAATAAATATGTAGAAATAATTATTTATAATTTATTATCAAAATGTCATTTCACATACCACTTTTAACGCCAGTAGCTTATATCGGAGAATGTCATTTTCGATTGAAATGTTGTTTTTTCTTATTTATCATCTTAATTTATTCAACCGGCAAATATCGGAGAACATTTTTATCATCCAATACTTCACCAATGTAACCATAGCAATTATATATTGATTATCTTTAATAATAATGAGAATTGTGGAAAATTACATGAACAAAATTCTTTGAAAATTTAATATTGATATCTTGATAAACGGTGTAAATTTGGTCGATTTGATCGATATGATCGACATTGATAATGGTGATTGTAATAAAAGTATAATAATGTTTATATTATTAATAATGATATTTGTAGTAAAGTCTAATGTCATTGTATTACAGATTACATGCCAGCGAGTAAAGTCATGCATAACATGGATTCCACGGAACAAATCGAAGGCAGTCTATTCCAGCTGCGTATGCAACTCGATGATCTGGAGCGACATGTGAATCAAAGTCGTCAATTACCTTTAAACGGTCATAGCAATGGTACATTTTTATTATTCTTTTTGATTTATTGAATATTATTGTCAATGGCAACTGAAATCAATTCTCTTGCCAAATATTATGTTGAAAACAATAGCAGAATATTTATATTTGTGTTGTGCTGTTAATTGACCTGATAATTGACACTGAGATTGAATTATCGATATCTGAATCAGATCAGATTTTTTAACAATATATAATGGATAAATTATGATGTATTCCAGTGATCTGTTGTTTATTGCATTGATTCGGCTTCATTTATATCGATACATTGGATAAATTCATACGTTTTCATCACCTATACCAAATTATTGATTTAACAGGTTTTTGAAATTTATTAAAAATAATTTGATATGATTTGTCAAACAAAAGTAGTAATGCTTCAATCGATAATAAGAGTTAATAAAAAATATGATGAAATACTCGATCTGAGTCAATAAGGGTTTTGTAAAAATATCAATAATGATTTATCTAAGAATGATATGGTAATTTTAAATTGTTTGCTTAACTCTGGCTTAGAAGATATTCGTTAGGAACGACTTCTTAAAGTAACCCAATTATAAGAAGTATTCTAAGAAATATTTCCTGAAACAATAAGGAAATCGATTAGCTGGACAGCTATTTCAGAATCTGGCATTTAATGAATTATTTTTTGGAAATAATAAAAACCCTCAAATCATAAAGGTTTTCGCCAGATAATGTATATCTTCATTGATGAATGCATATTGAATTCTTTATTTGTCGTTTTGCCGAATATATATATATATATATATATATGGCACTAATACAAATTCAGGTGCATGGGTCAAAATTATTAAATCAATTTAAGATATTTGAGATAAATATTTTTGAAAATTGTAAATATGCTTGTTTGGACTCATTATTTCGATATTCTGAATAGTCTACATCACTACCGATAACAAATCACAACGAACTAAAAATAGATTCGATCTAAAGTTTTATTTCAATTGTAATTGGTCCTTGATTTAGTGGATTAGATTTGATAGAATTATATATATATATATATAATTTAATTGAAATTTAATTTAAAATTACATTTAATCGATTATTTGTTTTCAATAGAATTAATTAATATTAATAATTGAGATATTAATTAAGCGAATTTGTATTTTATCATTTTACAAGGAATTATCATCAATTTATTTATTTGTGTGCATTTAATTGTATTTCTTATCGAATTAGTGCTGGAAAATTATGACATTCTATTATTTTTTGAAATTTTATAAGATGAAATATTTAGAAAATTTGATAAAAAGTAATTCACCCATTTTTAATATTGGCTATCGTGTGAGAAATAAATCCAGCCATTATGGAATAACATTAATAATAATTGATTAACCCATTTATTGTACAAGTTAAATAGTTGATAAATTTTGTTTTGATATCATAAATTTGGTGACAGTTTCACAAGAAAATTATTGACCTATTCAATTCTTGATTGATAAGTCTGAGGTCATCATTTTTTACAACACGAGATTGACAGCATAATTTGTTATAGCACCAATCAATAATTTGGATCGTAATCAAGATCTCGTTAAACGCATGACAAATCTCGAAGATAAATATCGTGATCTTTTGGGACGGTACCATGATCTGAAGAGATTGTCTTCACCATCAAGACAGAGTGACATGGAAGATATTGTCCGTCAGTTACAGAATGTTGTTATCGAAGCTAATGGACGCTCTTCAATAATCGCAACTCCTGAACTTTTTGAAAATATGTTACATCAAGATCTTATCGATTCAATGAAACGTCATTTATCATCAGATAGTCCGCCTTACTTTCTTACTGAAGATGGGCAGTCTAGTACCAATAGTTCGTTGGGAAAAGGTCGTTCGAAACGAAAAAGTAAGAACCAGTTACGGAATACTTAAAATAAATGGCTTTTATTAGAAGGACATCGATTAGGCGATGATAATGATTGGAATCATCAACCAGGTCAGGAAATTTCTCCAAAATCTCAGGGCTCTCCACGATCCATCGATGCTAAAAGTAGTCGTAGCCCACCTAACCAAATCAGACAATATGACAGCCAACCGGTTTCTCTGGTAAGTAGTACTTCCGGTGTCCAAGGTGCTACCAGTGGAGAAACTCTACTAGTAGATGATCGGTATTTATTGGTTTATTTTCATATCAATTCAATCGTTAATTTAAGAGGAATACTTAAGGAACCGTTTCGCAATAGCTCGACCAGTTTAAACGATGTATTTTTGCGTACACCAAATAAAGTTGAAACTCCAACAAAACCTCGAAATTTCCCCAATAGCGTTGATTTAGAGAGATCCCGAAGTCGGCCTAACAGGTAATTGCAATCAATTTCCATCATTTATATAAATATTAATTCGAATCCGCAATATTTTTACATGATAAATCATTGAGATTTACTGTGTGTTGAATTGTAGTTCCGGATTGCAAAACCTTGATGAGGATGTAAAACGATTAGATGAACATCTAGCCAGAATAGAGCTTGAAGAAAAAAATAGATCTTCCGAACACATGGCCAATCGTGATTCAGATGCCGCACCGTCCAGAAACACACGATCTTTATTAGGAACTTCACCCAGTAACAGTAATTATTCGAGACAGAGCAAACATACCAGTTCAGTGGGTTCCGGTCATGGGTAATATAATATCCATGTTTAATTAACGATGATAAAACATATATATTTTCCCTGGCTATAGATCAACGGGAGTTAGACGCTCAAATCGCCGAGATAAGATTGATGATATTAGAAAAAAAAGTATTGCATATAAAATGTCACTTGAGTCCACAGATAGTGGAGAAGAAAGTGCTAGCTATGGCGATGATGATCTGGAGGATTATGTGAGAGGCGCCAGTTGTGGAATTGGTCCTCGATCGAGATATGTTAGAAAAAAGAATAATAATGTCCAAGATAGATGGTCACAAACTCCTTTAAGATCATATCATAAATCACCCAGGCTGGGAGCTTGTAATTATATATTATTCCATTATAATTGATAATATATATCGTACTTGTACCCTTAAAGACGATCGTGATCTGTCCCCCGCATACGATAATCCTTATGTTGATGATGTCGCTTACTGGGATGGTATCGCTTTCCATCCAGCTAGAGAGGGTTTACCTGGGAAATCAATTCTTCGACAATCTTCACCTCATTCTAAACGCCGTAGAAAGCATTTGTTTCAAGACTCACTTCCAACTCGATCGTATAACGATTCATTTTCAAGACCATCATTTCCTGTATCTTCCCGAATGTAAATATTTATTTGATAACTTATTAATTAATCCTTCCATATAGCCCTTATTCCTTTGATCCCTCTCTCCGAGAATACTCAACCATGGGTCCACATCGATATTTTGTACGGGAATATCCTCAATTGAACAGGTTTGTCATACAGAATTCCATTGTGTAGAAATGTTTTTAGAATTATCTAATTCAGAACCTATCCATATCATATGTCAATGTACGACAACTACGACGATTATGATGACGGAGAGGACGATTACTACAGAAAAGTATTTGGTTTATTATTATTATTATTGTTGTTATTTGGAAAAATGAATTTCAGTGTGTCGAAGAGCGACGAATGTGTAATTATTTAGACGAAGCTATGCGTGCTGCTCGAGACATGAAACAATATACTCGACGATTGACAAATCTTTGTGAACAGAGACAATATGGAAGGAATGATATTGGTTCTTACCCACACAGAAATTTCCGACCTTTGTATACATAGTAGACACCTAAACAATTAATTGAATAAAGATGTTATTTTCGTATTTGTTTTAATTTGTTTTGTCATTTTGTTATGTAAAATATCAGGATATGAAATCAATCGTGCGTGAAGGAGTTACTGAAATTGGTGAGGAGATGAATTTACTGCAATGACTGAAACTTCTAAATTTTTGAAATAAAACATTCTTTTAGATTTCACTGAATTATCATATAATTTATTATCTTAGAGCCCTTGATAATAATCTAGCCTAAAATATAATTTTCATTGAAAGTGCTGTAGCAAGCATTATGATAGAAAGAAACCAAATTAGATAATGGACATAAATATTTCATCAAATTATTGATGGTCTTGAGAACTCTTCTACAGCTGTGTCAATAAATTGTAGCAAAACGAAAAATTTGGATTAATAACGATAAGCTAATTGGTTAGAGAAACCTTAAAACAGTTCCATTTTAGCAACTGGCTGTTTTCTATCCATTAAAATTAGACTTTAATGTTTTATCCATTGATATGAAATCAAAATAGAAAATAACTCTCTGGGTCATTGGGTCGAAGTAGCTAAAGATAAATTATAATTGTTGGAAATATGGCCAAATAAATGCTAAAAACAAAATTTCAATTTAGTAATCATTAATTCACGTTACTATAGAGATGTGTTATGTAATCGTGACAATTTTAATGTATCATAACAATTCAGAAAATTATCAGAATGAGTCATTAAAATCAGAAAATTATACTCGCAGAACACAGTTTTTCACTGCACAATAATTTCACACTCATTCTCGAATTATATCGCGAACATTCCTCAGATACGTGGATATTAATCATATGTGTACTAATTTTCGGATCATATTTTTATCTTAATCCAATTTACTAATTTTATCAATTAGAACCATGATTAGAACCATTAAATTATTATTCTTTCAATTGTTTATAGATTAGATCAATCTCCGGAAAGAAGATTCGTTATAATTCATTAAACCAAATGTTCACAGAATTCAAAGGAATTTATTGAAACCCAAATTCATTCATTAGTTTTAGATCGAAGGGGGGGGGTACCACTTAACTCCTTTTTTCCGATTGTTATTATTTTCAGGTGGTTTATACTTAGATTTAAAATCTAGTATAGCACATTTTTTAATTTGTACTATACTGAATATGTTTATTGTCTTTATCATTGCTATTTATCATACATATTTATTTGACTTATTACTCCCAACCTATTAATTGCCAGGTTTTTGATGGAATTAACAATTATTAACTTCTAACTACTTGAAATTAATTATGATTTGAATCATCGATAATAAAAGTTAAGAAAAGGGGTCCTATAATAAATTTTTTAATTTGTTGAGTGTGCTGAAAAAATCTATATAGTTTATTTAATTATATTATTTATAAAAATTTTGAATTTTTTATTTAAGTATTTCAGAAGAATTTTAGTTGTTTGAAATCAAATTTCAACTACGCTAGTGCTTCAAAATCTCCTAAAATTTGATTATTTGAAAAATGGATTAAATTAGACCGAATTGCAATTTATTGAAAATTAGCCAGGAACCAATTTTACCATTAGAAACAAAATGAGATATACTCTCAATTTTTACAATTTTTTTTAATAAAAAAGCAATGATATTATTAAACGTGTCTCTAGTTAACTAATTCGATTTATGATTAGAAATTTACAATTTAAAGACTCAAATAATCATATAGAAGTGCTGTGATTAGAATAGGAAATTGGTGTTATAACTACGTTTTGTGCTTATAAGACATCCTAAAAAGTGAGACTTTAATTGAATTATACAAATAAATCAACTTTTGTATGTATATATAATTAAATTATAGAATTTTCTCATTAGCGAAAATTTATTATTACGAAAGTAGGTCAAAGAACCCCTTTACTTAACTTAAGCCGAAAAATTCTATTCACAGAAATTTAAAGTTAGGCGAATAAAAATATACATAAAATGTACTGAAACTAAAAACTAATTTAAAGAAATGCAAAATTCACTCAATCATAAAAATTTTAAATATAGAAAAATTAAAGTTTGTTTTGATTGTATTAATACATCAAATTTGTCCACCATAACAAATCCTAAAATTTAAATAAATATGCAGATAAAATGGATGCAAATGTTGCTAATTAAGGCACAATGTTGCTTAAAATAAAATATAAGCAAAACTAGTAACAATATATTTTAAGCATATTAAAACACTAAAATCTTATAAATTAGTGTATACGCGGGGGACTATCATATTTCTCAACATTTAATTTTGCCAAAAAGACAATCACATAAATTTGAAATAAGAAAACGAATAACTAGCTTAAATCACTTGATCACGAAAATTTGAACTCAAAGAAAATATTTTACTATTCTTAATTAAATTTGAATCCCGTGTTAATTTTAGCCTTATGATTTCTTAAAATCGTCGAAGCAAATGCTTATTTATCCATCACTATCTTTTTTAAGAAGAGCACCGATCATATAAGTAGTACACCATATACTGTTGTCGATAATGGTAATGTCAGAACTGTTGGGTTATCAATGTTGGCTTGATTGATTGTGGTTGAAAAGATCTCTAATTTAAATGTTAAAACCGGTTTGTACGTTGAATTCTATTATTATTAATAGATTTAATAGTACACTCGACTCCAAAAGGTGTATGTAAATAGAAATTATAAATGATAAGTTTGAATTATTTAATAACAATATGCCAAATTCCTGAATAAGATTTAATTAAAGCAACAATAATTACATATTCAAATCTTGTACAATAATCTAATAATCACTACTAAAAATACTAGCAAATGGTAGCAATTAATAGCATATAACCAGGTTTTTTAGATATTATAGAATTTTGATTAATTGCTTGATTCATTTCTATCGTCTCATTCTATAAAGATAAAAATGTAGTTTGTTCGGCTTCTTATGGCTATGCCAGTAAGATCTCTCAAAAATAAGTTTGTAGATGGTTAGAACTAAAATCAACGTAACTACTGAACTTGGTTTGTTTTATTGATTTTAAGATTTTATATTTTGATTTTAATTTTTAGTTGAACTGGTTTTAGTCTAGAAATGACGTGATGTAGATAAATATTTTATCAAAGTATGGATTTTAAATAATATGATAAAGCTTTTGAAAAAATAAATAAATCAATAAGAAGTCTTACGTCACTTGATACAAAATTTCAGAAAATTTTAAATTCCTGAGGATAACAAAATTGTATAATTGTATAGAATTCCCTGTTTGTTGAGTAAATGAATCCGCTGATTAAATAATTATCAAAATATCGAATTTAGAGTTGACTAAGGCTCGTTTATAAGGGGTTGAAATCAAGGTAGATTTCGTTTATTTTCCTTTTCTTCTCTGATTATTACGAGATTAATATCAATTTATAGTCCGTTGTAGAATTTCACTTGAACAAAACGTTTCAAATTTCGCTAGATACTTCAGTCAAAATTTTAGTTTCACAAATTCTTGAGTGTGAATAATTAATCTGGCGAACATTATTATTAAATTGCCTTATTTGTATTAAGTATTTAATCTTTATTATGTTTTTCTGTTATTTTGGGATTTTATTATTACTATTTTTATCCTTTTAATTTACCACGTAGTTATTTTTAGTATCTTTATAAATTTGATTATATTTTAGGTTTTATTTTAT
>JBBMOY011148993.1:0-10286 GCA_037951405.1 Platydemus manokwari
TAAGTAAGAAGAATATGTAGATAGATATTCTAATATGTGATTTACACGAAATGATCTTACTATTTTCACGATCAGTAGCAATTATAGTATTACTTATTCATTTTATACTTTTATTATTAACAAAATTTATTATTAAACTAAAATGATTACCAAATGATAATTAAATTTACCTCTAATATTATTAATTTTCTTATCATTAATTTTAACTAAAATTATTATTATTTCTAATAAACTATCCCATTTCTTAAGTGTGAAGGGTTTTTAATTATTATTGTTATTCTATTTTTAAGTGTCTAGATTCTAGACTGTTGCACAGAAATAAAAAGGAAAAAAATAAATATTAACAATTCCAAGATAGTCATTTACAGAATTTTACATTTCATAACGTTTAAAGATAAAACTGTTTGTTACCATATTACACTTAATAAAAATTCGATCAATACTCATATACACAGTATCATGCAAGTGTTTTTTCAAAGTCTGATTTTTGGAAAACCCGACATTGTCATGATAAATATCGGAGTTATTTTACCAAGTGATGATTCAATGTTATTGATTTTCGATGGATTTTGTTGTTGATATTTAAAGAGCTGCCATATGGAATTGTTTCGGAATCGGTTTGTATCTGCTTTGTTAATTTAGAATATTGCGTATTGTTGGGTATATCACAAATCAATCAAAAAAGTTTCAAGAACCAAAATAAAACCCTAAAATGGGTCAATACACACAAACTCGATAAACACACATGCCCATGACCAATCAGATTAATTCTAATGTTAATCCATATTTAGAAGCTAAGAATCGACAGGCACATGCCTACAAACGGCAGCAAGCTCAAATATCTGCCAATGACATGAGAGATATAAGGAAAATCTCAAATAAATCGATCCACAAACAAATTCAGGGAACTGAAAGAGGTCTATAAAAGAGGTTGAATTCCATGGATTCTTGCCAGTCTTTATTGGTCCGTAACTTTAGTGCTTAGCTTATGTGTGATTTCAGTAATCAGTATTTTTGATTACTCTTCATTCTGTTTTTAACTTTCGGCGTTGATCCCATCTTGAGTGATTTTATTTATCGAATTGCGTAAAGATTTGTTATTGTTATCATTGAGACTTCGAGTGTATTATTTTGGTTAATAGAGATTTGTACATTCTAATTGTTGTTTGATAACCCAACAATATGTAAAGAAGAACAAAGTGGTAATTAGGGCAAGGAAGGGTGAGATGATGGTTCATACCCTTATTTCCCAACAAAACAAGCGAGCAAAAAAGCTCACCAAAGCAATGAAATAACCCAACTAGTCATTCACAATTTACTTTTTCAAAGTTCATCTCTATTTCAAAAGAAAATTTATTTTTTTTGAGAATTGGTAAAGCTACTTCACTAATTTTCAAAGTCCATTCATCCATGAATAGCCATTGAAAATATTATTACTGAAAAACATCAGTTACCAATGTTTAAAATTTTTTTCAATCAAACATATTATTAAATCGAGATTAAAATAAATATTGGTTTGAGATTTGCCAGAACATCTGCTTTGCTTTTATGACCGTATCAAAAAAACATTATTGAGAATGGATTCTTTAATAGACTTACATCGGAATTTATTTTAATAAAGCTAAATGTTGTTAAAGCTCAGATTTTTATATTATTATGGATTTTTATTGACGGAAATAAATCATCGATATGACTACTAACCACCAAGTTAGTTTTCTTATGTTAAACGGTAATTCATAATTTTACTATTCGGTTGTCACTGCATTTCGCTTTGATGTTTTCGAAAAATGTGCATTAACAGTCGTTTATTGGTTCTTAAGAATAAATGTTTTCTTAGGTGTGCCTTTAGATGTCGATTAAATTTTTGCATTTCAACATATGGTTGGTATTCATGATTAAAATGACCACAGTCTGAAACTCATGATTTTGATCTACGCGTAGACACCGTAAGAAATAGTCAATCGTATCGATTGAAATTTTGATTATTATTTAAAGATGATTCCCAGATGGCATATAAATCAGATTTTTAATAATGAAATGCAATATTTTTTTATTGGAAATAACGCTATATGATTTATTCTTTATTTTTGCCGAATTTTTTAAAATAAATTTAAAATAATTTGTGAAATATATTGAATTGAAAAATATGTCTTTGATTTTTTGATATAAGTCTTATAATGAATATTTGTTGATTACAATTACAAGTGCTGTTTCAGCACTTTCAACAATTCAAAGAAATTCCACATTTATAATGGCTTCTATTTTGACATTTATAATCAGGTGTTTGGGCGTTCTCAACTTTCTAAGATTCCAACTGGAGTTGTTGATTTATGTCTTGGCATAGTTATGTATTTTGAAAAATTGAAATCTTCTTTATATATCGATTCGAATTTGTCGATGATAATGTGAATATGAATCTGTAGTCATGTGGTTATGTAAAGTATGTAAGTAGGAGTTCAAAAAAAACAATGATCTATATTTAGTAAAAGGTGTGATATAGAAAATTTTAAAAGCTGGTTAGTCAGCTGGTGTCAATCTGTCTGTTGTTCAAGAGTCGCAAAATAGCACATCGAAGGGAGTTCTATAAAATTATGATGCAGTGGTTTGTTTTTTATATTCCTTCATATTTTTGAATTATGTTTCAATCCTCTATGTCAAGAAGTTGATTACTAGCCTCCCATCAAGAATTAGTTAAGTGTCATGAAAGCCATTATGATAGAATGAAGTCATTTATTTTTTATTCATTATTCTATCAACGATAAATAAATAACACGATAAAAACATTTTATTTGTTATAAATCGTATGGATAATGACAGTATTGATATCGAAAAATGATGTAGAAAATAAGAAGATCAACAATATTTAATGATGTTCACTGTGTTCCCATAGCATAGGGACTTTTCTAAATATTTTACGAAATTGTTGAGTTCTAATATCTTGTAATGACAACATGTTTACGAATGTTATGAATTATATAATATTCGAAGTCTAAGCTTATAATATATGACTCCAAGGATATTTTCTATTTATACGTAGGGAAGTGTTCCACAAAAAATGATGTATTTCATTCAATATGAATGATCTTTGTTGCCTTAGAAACCATTGTTTATCATAAAAATGAGAAATACAACAATCACATATTATAATCAAAGAACACGATGAAAATCTAATTTGTTGTCTATTGGAGTGTGTCTATTAATGGGTATTATGTTTTTATGGATGTAGTTCAACGGAAAACGTTGTTGTTAAGAAACGAACAACACTAACATCATGCTAAATGATAATGAAATAATGTTTTGAAAATGATTAAGATTTGGATTATTTGAGGTTAATATTGTTCCCGAATCACTAATCAAAATTCACAATTTTAATGGACTCACACGTTAGAGATTTTTTAATTAATTTAAATCTGAAATTAAAATTTTAAATGAAAATTTTATAAAAAATAGATTTCTGCTGCTTTAAATTAAAATATCGTAATGAATTAATTAAGTGCTATGCCCTATCAATCAATGACCCTGATTTGAAATAATTGATGATATAATGACAGGTTTCAAAGTTAGGTATGATATTTTATATCACGAATTTAAAATGTTCAAGTTTTACTTCAATGGATTTTTCAAATTGTGTGTGTGGTCTTTAATCGATATTCTGTAATAAATTTTTAGTAAACAATTTTGATAAATACAATAATGATTCATGCAAACGATGCGATTATGCTTCAACTCTTCTTGGTAATGTTTTTCAAAATTCATATGTCCATTCATTCGAATTTAAAATGTCAGTTCCACAAAGCAAAAACGAAGATCTGTCTGCAATTAAATGCTTAAATATCGTCATAAAATCGTAGCAATCAAACGAAAATTTGGCAAACAATGAAATAGTATTGAATTAAATTCCTGAAACAAGTCTTAAGCAAATTTTAAAATGTTAATTTTCTCAGAAAAGATCAATCTGCTTTTAAAATTTATACATTTCCACTATAATTGCTTAAATCTGGTCAGAGATACGCCTCTTCTCTTAAACGGTATCTATCCAAGAATAATTCTACTTAATTAAATTTGAGTTGAATGAAATAAATAAAACGGTTTCAAATAAACTTAAAATTACTGGAAATCTTTATCCTAATTATTGGTAAATCAACAATGTCGAGTTATTGAAATTTGAACAAAAACTTGATAACAAATGAATAGAAGTTCGACATTTACCAGATGAATCTCAAAATTGTCGCTCCTTCTGTGTGACAAACCTTATGGGAAACCTAAACTGTCATCAAATGATTCAATCTGTAACTCCATCTATATGAGCAAGAATAGGTTAATCATTAAAGTGATGTATCCTAAATCTTGTGTTTCAATATTCAGTTATGAATTTCTATTTAAATCACACAAGATCACGACAAGAAACAACTTTCTCAACCAACAACGGAATTAACTTAAAATGGAGAAAAGTCTTCCAAATGTTTTGGATGGTTGTTAAGCTGATTTTGTGGAATACAAGCTTCATATGCGTCAAATCCCTGGACAATCTGTTTCAGAATCTCAGACTCCTCCACATAATGCATTAAACGAGCATTTTAAAATGTATAGAAACTGGCTAACTTCGTCCTATTTAATCCAAATTCTTCAGATTCTAAAATATCAAAACTTCTTGATAAGCTGAACTCAAATTCCAATTTTCTAAAACAGATAGATCAGAGCTGGCCAACTTTTGTGTACGTAAAATCGACTTTTCATTTGGATAACATCTCACGCGACCCACTAAAATTGGCTTCAAGATCGACCGGTTGGCCACCCCTGAAATAGATTATCGATCATCAAAATTCGTATCATCAATTTTGCCAAAACATGATAATCATGAATCTAAAAGAATTGGTGGATTTGATTTATTCCCTGTTTCGTTAAATGATAAAATTCTCGATCAAGCTTTGCAATTTGAGAACCAATTTCAAGTAATTACCAAAACTATTTTTCACATCAATATTCGAGTAATAAACAATGAACTTTTGTATGAACCTATCTCCAAAACAGACCGGTCGAGAAATTTAATTCGTAATATAACTTCTAATACTAGGCAAGAAGCAAGTCAAAATATTTGCCGATGATTATCTCAAACTTTGTGAGAACATATTAAGACTTATGTAGAGAATTCTCATTTGCGACCAATCTTAAAGAAAATCGAAAATAATCTAGAAATATCCTCATCTTTTCGATTAGTCAAAGAATCTTTAAATCTTTCTACAAAAATAATTTTAAATGATACATCTACAACTAACAAGCTTTTTGATCAGTACTGATTTCTATCTCATACTAGTATTACCCCTATGTAATATATTGACATTGAAAATTTTCTTCTGTCTGATCTGATTCTTTTATGTTGGAATATTCTTCATCAATGTATTGTATTTATTATTGTAACATTTCATAATTCTGATACATGTGAAGTCATTATACGGATTCACAGATTAGAAAGATCATTATTTTCTAACGATATTCTAAAATTTTGTCAGTGTTCGAATAAATTTTAGACTATCGGTAGAAAATAAACGTATTGTTAGATAATTATAATTAAATTTGATTATAAACTGCGTTTATCGATACCAGAAAGACTTTTCTTTCAAGAAATTTCTTTGATTTATCTTTCATTTGTTGCTAGCGTTATTTATGTATAACCGCTTGGTTTACAGTGAACTAAAATCTGTTTAGTTGAATACCATTTTTCAATTTTTTTTAATAATATATGAGGTGCCTGCTTCCGACAATACGGTATAAATTAATTCGAGCTTGTCTGACGTCTAGAAATTTGTTGTCTGGAATGTTCCAGATGTAGATTGATTTATTCTTTCGTTCTAATCCGTTTTATGATCTGATTTAAATAAATGACTCAGAAGGCCAATGATTAATATATTTTTTTAATTACAAAATTTCTTCTTTAAATTATAAAATTTCTCATTTCTTCATTAACACTGAGAATTCAGATTAGAAACAATTTGTTTTACTTTTCTTTTTAAAAAATGTGTTGTTGTTCATTTGAATGTCAAGTTGATTGAGAATTTTAAAAAAATTTCTTAAATTCAAACCTACCATTGATTGTGTTATTAGGAAAATACACTATTATCGATGTTAGTTGCTAACACTTCTTCGTTTTTAATGTTGGATTCAAAAGTCATAAATTTTTTTAACGCGCAAAAAATATATTTATATAATACATCTTTTCCAAACAAATATTCTATTATTTTTAACATTCTTTAACCCTTTCAATACGACTTTTGGCCAGTGAAAATATTTTTGTATAACTGAACTATATGTCCTGCAAATAAATAAAGGAACATATTTACATAATTTCAGATTTTTAGAAAATATGGTTTATATATGCCTTGGGACACATATGTCCCTGCAGTAGTTTAATGCGAATATTTTTCGCATCAGTAATTTTTGAACATTCTCTGGGACTTATATATCCCCGCAGTATTGAGAGGGTTAAAGGAACCAGATAAACAAAATAACAAAACAGAGACTGCATCTTGAGCCGTTTTCTTCCAGCTTTTACTTCAAAAAAGTATTTTCTGTTGCTTGTGTTAGATCCATAGAAATGCATAGCTAAACTAAAACGACACAAGACATCGTTAAATATCTGGCCTAATATGCTGACGAAATTTTTACGAGATAACACCATTCTATGCAATCATTATTTTTCAATATAATTAAGAGTATTATCCATGTGTTATTTTAAGAACAAAACAATTAGCATGGAGTTCTACAACGAACCAGACATTTCTAAAGCCCATCCCCCAAAACGTTTGGAGAACACTCCTTTATACTCTGTGTAATCACTATCAATGTAAGCCGCTACTACTTTATAAATCACCCATTGGGAACGAATTGGAAAGTCACGACATCAAATTATATATTTAAATACAATTATATAAACAAATAAATATAATTTTATATAAAATTAAGTCCTCAAAAAATTAATTCATTTAAAAATCTCACAATCAAAATGATTGTAATAAGTGTTGACATAACCATGTTACTTCAATATTAAAAATCGGTCTCAATAAATTAATATTTTGATGCAAATATGAAAATAAAATTTCCAGCAATGGAAAAATAACTATTAATAAAATAATTATTAAAAGCAAAAATCTCGATGAAACACAACTAATTAAACAGAAATCTTCACGTACAAAATGAAACAAAAAATAAATATTGCCACTGAAACAAATTGTAACATACTTCTTCGAAATTCAATTTCCCTTCGTTTTTGACATCAACTTTTGCCACTATATCGGCAATATCTCGTCTAGACAACTTAGAATCCGGCTAAAATATACATTTATATCAAACAACAAATTTTAGCTTGAAATAATATTGAACACATATATATTCAATGAATTTAATATAATTCTTTATATCGGGTTTGAAAATGATATATTCACATTATCTAGTGTGGAAATTATTTTTCCTGTGGATGTTTGAAAATTCTTTTTCACCTAATGTAAAAAATATTCTTTTTATCCGATTTTTTTAGACTTATTAGTAGAAAAAATGTGAAAAAATCTGCTCAGTTGACAAAGTATGGCTTATATTTCATAAAGGAGGTTATTTATTAAATAATTAACTCCAGCAATAATATCTTTATTGGGATTTTTCAAGCATTATGTCAAGAAAATATCACTCCAGTGACAATAACTTAATTCTATTTCATTAATCATCTCAGATCATACAGAAAACCGAGAATCTGGAGTAGAAATTTTACTTTTTTACTGAATATTATTTTAAAAACTCACTTTAAAATAAAAATACTTTTATATGTGATTGAGTGAATGGATTTATATAAATGCGATTTTACCAGATTTGAAACATATCATTGAATTTACCATTGAGATTATAACTTTTATACGAACTTGTTTGACATACATTCTTGCTGAATGTATAGACCACATTAAAATTAAAGCAAGTATTCATAAATTTTCCAATATTCATTTATATCAAAAGAAAAATTATAGTACTAACAAGTACTGAATTATTAACTACAAAAACATATGCTTAAACAATCCATATTTTATAATCATATCATTTGCTCGAAATAATGATTGTGCAATGAATCTTCAATCAAACAAGTCGTCATAATAATTTTCATCATGCGGCGATCTACAGTTTATAAGCACACACGCACGCATACACATACACATAAACATACACACACACACATATATATATATATATATATATATATATATAGTTAAAGACATTATTTTGTTTCAGCGAACTAAATTTCAAATTTAATTTTAGGAAATTTAGAAAATCGACCAGACTTGAAAAAATCTTTTTAATGATAGGCTTCATAGCAGACAATTAAAAGAGGCACACATAACCAACAAAATTAATATCGTGACATTGTAATTTCATATTTATTATCCTGATATTAAAATATGTCGTCATTTTTTCATGAATAAATGACCATTTGAGCACTAGATTTCGACATAAATTCCCCATTTAATCACAAATGCAGCCTTTCGGCAATCGATAATTATTGTGATGATTTTTCAATTATAATTTCACACACACACAGAGACACACAAGTATACATTTTGAAATTACTATTTTTCAGTGAAAGGATTTTCCAATACCAATTGAGAAATTACATTTCAATACGTATTATGAGAAATATTTTTGACCAATGCTACACGATTCATTTGATAGCGATGGATTTTTTCGTTCAATTTCTTTGTCAATTATAATAAATAATATCATATTTGAAACAATAAAACAAAATAATTCATTTTATATTACAATAACTAACCAAACTGTCCAAACAAAATAATAAACAAGACACACAAAACCTTTATTCAACAAAAGAAAAAATAGATTTTAAAAATATGTTTTTTTGAAGACAATAAAGAACATATAATAATATTTTGGTATTATTTGATGTGGAGCTCCAACATAAAAACAGGTTTTCTACGTGATATTATTCAACTTATTTTTGATATTTTGTTTGTCTCTATATTGTTTTTTTCTGTTTATCTTCAAACCAATTAATATTCTATACCTTTTTTGTTTGATGGCTTTAGTACATTTTTTATTACTTTCTTTGTTCTTTTGGTAGATTAGATGTGTTGCTGATACAAAATCGATTTCCCTTTGGATTTTTCTAAAGGAGAAAGCGAATCGGTTTTCTCGGTTCAATATGGATTATGAAAATAATGGAGTCTGCTTATTCATTCTTCCATTGTGTTGCTTTTTTATACTTCTAATATCAAGTACAAAAAACCTACCAGCTAATAATCACAACAACCAATCGAATGATTTCTATGTTAAAACCGATATTAATCGTTAGTAAAGAAGAAATTTAAGTTTTCCCAACTTTAATTGTCAATTCTAATTTTTTTTATTAAATTCTCCATAATAAGAACACTCCAACCAAACGAAGACCTATGCATAAATTCTTGTAGAAAAGATAAATACGAAAAACGAATTTTAAATAATCAGTTGACATAGAAAAGTTTCTTTATTGAGCCAATCGAAATAGCATTTCTAACAAAACATTCCAAACAACAGATACTGGAAAATCGTGGAAAATCCTCATGAAATATAATACAATGTTGTTACTTGATTTATAATAGGGAATGGAATAAACATTAATGATTGATTATAATATAATATTTAGCTAATAGTTGTTTAAATTGTTGACAAGAAAATGTTGTTTGATCGAATGGCAAATTATGAATAACGAAAATAATTTCTAAATTTACCGTTGAAAAGGTTTTAATAAATTCATTTTTATCCAAGAATCCGTAATTATTGGTGTCCAATTGCTTTAGAGCCTTCACCAAATCCGTTTTTGTTATTATCGGAATCTCACGACAAATATTAATGAAATCATCGAAAGTGATTTCCTCTAAACAAAAAATAACAAATAATTTCAACATAAATCAATACATCTACAAATTAAAATTAAAACGACACACACATCTCAAATAAAATTTTAAAAAAAATTAAATTCTAATGGTTTATTATTAATTATTTTAATTTATTTGTTTTAAAATCACAGACTTTATTATGCGTCAACAAAATAAAAATTGTGATAAATAGGTGCAATAAATACTTTTTGTGAAATCATGATAACGTTATGTCAATAATTGTTCATATTTTTTTAACGTGAACATTTGAAAAAATTGGAACGCTAGTGTTCATATTAAACAAGATTGACTGTTTTTCCTTTTATAATTAGATTACGTTTTGGCGTTGCTTTATCAGGTTTTATAGAAACATTGTATATT
>JBBMOY011149104.1:0-10285 GCA_037951405.1 Platydemus manokwari
TAATTGCTGTAATAGATTATAATCTATTACAGCAATTACTGGGTTAACTATATTCTTACTCTACTTTGAAAAATTTTATAATTATAAAAGGATTTTTTGATAAATAGACCATAATAATAAACGAAATACTGGGGAGATTTTTCAAAAGTCGATATTGCCGGGTTGTTATTAAAATCCGAAGTTGAGTAATCCGATGATAAATAAAATGAATGACATATTTTTTTTCGTTTTCTGTGGTTTTTGATACTTACCATGGCTTTGGAATCGATGAATAATTAAATGACAAAAATTTTTGATCATGAGTTGAGGTTTCTCTCCTAGGGCAGACCGGAACCCGAAGTCATGGATAATAATTGAAATATACCGAGATAATAATAGAGAAATAGACCGATAAGTAATGCTCGTCTGTCCAATCTTCCCCCAGAGAGTCATCGAGTGATGATACTGAATTGAAATTTCATGTAAAAAGTTATAGAGATATTTACGTCGAGATAGTCCGAGCGACTCTCCCCGGGGTCGGACCAGAGCCAAGACACTTGAGAGAAATTGATAATAATAATAGACCATAATAGAGAGAATAGACCGAATAAAGGCTCGTTTTTGACCAGTCCTTCCCCCGAGAGTCCTCGAAATGCTAATTCTAAATAAAAACGCAAAGTAAAATTATACAAAGGTATTTTACGACAGGTATGCATTGCGTGAAATCCAAATGCAATGATACGTACATTCCTTTGGTTATCTGCGCCTGTTGTGTAGAAATTTGCATCAGTATTTAGGATGAACCCTTTAATTTAATCCTAGAACGACAAGATTGGTGCTTCTCTCAGAGATTCTTTAATTTCTTCGGATGCCATACTTCATACGTAATTTCATATCAGTTTTTGTTCTTTTTCCCACATGATTCCATAAGTGATCTTTATTTCTTCGAGTTTTCCTTTATAAATATTCTGTAATATCTGCAAATTTCAATAAAGCTTCTTAGGTTCTTTATACATTTTTGTTTTTCATATTTTTTTATTGGTTCCTTCTTACTTGGGTCTTTCTTAATATCTTCTTTATTTACAATATCCCCTAGGAACTTGATTTCTTTTTTAGGTCTTTTACATTTTTCTGTATTAATGCGTAGTCCTGCATCTCCTATTTTTATTACTTTTTAAAGTTTTTCCTATTGCTGCTGCGATCATAGAAGGCATACGTGTGAAACAATATTGCTTTTGTTTCGTTGTAACGCATTTTTCCTTGTGATTCTTTGTTAAGCAACACCTGATGATAAGCGTTTCCCAAATATACCGACCTGAAGTACTTAGACCCGTGAAGTGTGTTTAATAGTTCTTCAATGTTGGGCATGGGAAACGTTGGTCTCTCTGATATAAAGTTTAGTTGTCGAAAACCAGGCACAATCTGATATCCTTTCTACCTTTTTCCATATAAAAACATATGGAATATTCCACGATGAATTGCACCTTCTTATAATGTTGTTTCCCTTAAATTCGTGATTACTTCTTCTATCTTTTCTTCTATATTTAGTGGTTGTCTTCGTGGGATGAGGTTTTTTTATTTATCCGTTTGTTACAACCGTATGTTTCACTAACATTGTACAACCAATATCCCAATGATTTACTTTGAATACATTACTATTCGTTTTTATTATTTTCCATAAACGAGATCCTTCTTTCAAAGAAAGACATTCTTTTGTCTCGTTGAATGTATTTTCACCTGTTATACTTCTAACAAATCTTGGTGTTATCTACCAGATGGTGCTGTTTAGTTTTGTATATTTGTGTTCATGGTTCTTTTTCCATTGTAAATCTAATCTTTGATTTCATGTGCTCAGCTATTATGAATGATATCACATTGGGTTCACCATCACCTTGATTTTTATTAAAAAATTACCTATTTTAACTATTAACTATTACCTAACAAATGACTAACAAAGTAACTACCTTTAGGTTAACTAACCACCATTTTTCTAGGGCTAGTCAACACGGTCAACGGCATATGGCACTCTCGAGGACGAAAATGGAACGGTTGACTATGCCCTCTGGACTAAGTCTCACTTTAGAGAGGAATTTCTGCAAATCCGGAATTACCTCTACCATTTACAGCAAAAAATGTTGCACCTGGAAAGCAACTTTCAGACCATTTTTGATGGATTATTGATCACTCTGACCAGAATGGATTGAATCAATTTGGATTCTATACCGGGGGATTCTCTCACAAACCTCGAGCTAATGGAGAGTCGGCCAAACCCAACTATGGTTTTGACCAATCTCACTTAACAAAAAATTATAAAACACAAGAAATGACCGATGCGGTCCTCCTCGATGGACAACACCAAAAAAAGCTACTGGACCAAAACATTTCGCTTTGGCAATGAAATAACGGAACAAAATAACGATATGCAAACACGATTACATCACAATGTCCAAGCAGAACTAACTTTTATCGAGGACCCCAAAAATGTGTCCAAATTTTACAAAAAATCAATCGATGCTCCTCTGCAACGGATTTTAATGGAAATCAAGCTAGACCATCTAAATCTTCGTATTCTAACAACATTGAATCAAGTAATACCTACTACTGGGCACCCGAAAATACACCATCTGCTCAAAATTGGAAAAATCAACAAACAAAAATTCTAAAATCAAAATCTTCTCAAACAAGCTTTACCAACAAATGGACATCACTGGCTGATCCACCGCAAGACGCATCCAGCAAGAAACTTAACTTCAGGAATAAAAACACAACGGAATAACTCATCAACAAACCAAACTATATCTTACTCGACCAGTCAAACTCAACAACGAAAACAGGCTGTAATGTGGTCAACGATAAAAAAGTGGAAGTAACCTCTCATATTTCTCCGAACTTCTCAACTTTATCGGGTCAATTACCTGTCAGTGTGAAACATGCCAAAAATTTGAGAATGATTACAAAAACAAATTCTCATCAGAACTGATTACCTCCAAAGGCAAAAACTGTTCTAAAGAACGAAGGACCTACAAGAAACACAAAAAGATAAACTCAATGCTGAATAACCTCAACTGTAAATGTAACCATTGCCTCATCAATTACAAGAAAATATTCCAGAATCTGAAATGTTTCAAGAAACCGAATAACGAAAAAATTTGCAAAAACAACAAAAAGCACAGCCCGGAAAATCGAATAGCATACAATTCAATAGCATACAATACATCAGATTGGAATGTGAAGATTGTACAAACTCTTTCAAAACAGATGTATGCCCAATAATAACCATTGTTACACTCAGCAAACTACCAAAAAATGAATTCATATAAGAAAACCCAACTTCGAAAGAAGCGACAGAACAAATTTCCAAAATTAAATTAGAACCAGCAATAGAAGATCTTCCACATCAACTTATGCACATCTACTGGTATGCTCCTGCAAACACTGCTACCAGACTGCGATGGGCAAAATCAAAGATGTATCACATACCATTTCAATGTTTATAATCGGAGAAAGCTATCAGACTTACTACATGATTCCATTGCCATGCACTTTTACATGAATGAGCGAAAATAAAGAAACAAGGAAGATTAGTTCACTGCTTCTCAGCCAGCCATCCTTCGCAGAAACCGCTCAAAAATTTCCACCGGAGGTTTAAATTTTTGCATTACAAACCAGAAACAATTTTCTTCTGCTCAATTACAGCCCATATTTCATGCCGAGGACTTTGTGTAAGCCCATTATTTTACTGTAACCACTAGCTCGTAGTGCGTTTGCCGATAATTATTCAAAGTCATTGCTAGAAGATTGCTCGGCAACAGTATATGCATTTGCCATTACCAAGTAGTAAGTTCGATTGTTATATAAAAAACTGATTAGTATCTATAGTAGTTATCGTTTTTTATTCGACTATGGAGCTGTGCTCACAAAACACTCTGAAGAAAGGTAACCTGGTTTTACTCCAAGAGTTGGATGTATTAAGTCTCTTTTTGGTCTGGAATTGTAGGCCAGCCTTAAACCAATTTTTATTAGTTGTATAGTGTAGTGTTAAATTGTATTTTGTTGTTATTTAATAAACGTTTAGCGTAACAGGAGTTAAGTTATTGATCAAGGATTGTATAATTTTCGATAAATTTTCGATAAATTGAATAGAGCAAAATATTACACTAAATTAGATCTGAATAAGGGATTTAATCAAGTTAAAATGAAAGAAGATAACATAGAAAAAACAGCGTTTTGTCTTGGAAAAGGATTATACGAGTATGTAAAAATGCCTTTTGGCTTAACAGGAGCTCCGCCAACATTTCAACATTTAACGAATACAGTTTTGACAGACTTACCAAATACAATGGTTTACATATATGACATATTAGTGTATTCGCTAACATTCGAAGAACATTTAATAGATATAGGAAGAGTGTTTTTTCGATTAAAGAAAGCAGGATTAAAAATTAAACCCACTAAATGTGAATGGGTTTGGCCCGAGGTAGCGTTTCTAGGACATATAATATCATCAAGGGGAATATCACCTGATCCAACTAAAATTGAGAAAGTAGAAAATTTTCCAGCACCAACAACGATAAATGAAGCTGAAACATTCTTAAGAATGGCGGGTTATTATAGGAGATTTCAAGAAAAATATGCACAAACAGCAATGCCAATATAATGCTATACAAAAAGCAACAGCTGAATATAAGAAAAAATATGGACAACAACATAAGTTAGATAAAACACCTGGTAGAGGAAAAAGAATTAAAGGAGAGAGTAATATGAAGTTAGAATTGGAAGAGAAACAACAAGAAGCTTTCGAAGAATTAAAATATAATCTGACACGTGCGTCAATATTAAAATATCCTGACATGTCTAAACCATTTATAGTAATGACAGATGCAAGCAATGAGACATTAAGAGCAGTATTGGGACAACAACAGTAAGGTCAATCTGATCATGTGATAGCATACGGTAACAGATCATTGAAAGGAGCTGAGAAAAATTACTTCACCATAGAAAAAAATGTTTAGCAATAATATTCGCGCTAAAAGAGTTTCGAGAATATATTTACGGAACTGAGATCATACTTAAAACACATCATAAGCCATTAGAGAGTTTAATGAAACACCGTGATACCAGCAGCAGATTAATTAAATGGACACTAAAATTACAAGATCATAATATCAAAACAATATATAGTACTGGAAAATTTAATGCAAATGCAGATACAATGTCTAGAATACCTGAAAAATCTGAAGGGAAATTATTAGAAATCAATACCATAAACACATTTGTAAGAACAATTAATGTTAAAACATACATACAAGAAATAGAAAGAGAACAAAAGGAAGATAGTGAGATAAGAAAAATAAAATAATTAATAGAGAGTAAAGGGAATTAAGTTGAATAAGGAAAGCATATTGACTTATAGTGAAGAAAATTTCATTGTAGTATCCAAAACTCCAAGGGGACCATTATTAATTTCATATCATTATGGAGCTTTAGGAGGTCAAAAGAAAGACATATAGCAAATTAAAAGGCAAATATTATTGGAAAGATATGAAAAATGATGAAAATAAGTGATGTAAACAGTGTTCATTATGCCAAACTAGGACAAATACAGGGAAACTAAGAAAAGCACCATTAAAACCACTACCACCGGTAGGAAGACCTATGGAAGTGTGTGCAATGGACGTAATTGGACCTTTACCAGAAACAGAAAAAGGAAACAAGTACATAATAGTATTCTGCGATTACTTCACCTGAATGTCATTAGCGTTTCCGACCAAAAATCATAAAAGTGAAACAATAGCCAAATTAATAGTGAAAAAAATAATATTTCAATATGCAGTACCTAGTAAATTACTAATAAATATAGGATAAGACTTTCTAAGTAACGTCATAAAAGAGGTCACTGAGTTGTTTAAAATAAAAAAAAATCAATACATCCCTATATAGACCGCAAACAGATTGATTAGTTGAGCTATACAATCAGACACTCCAGAATATGTTGTCAAACTTTATTAATAAAAAGCAAACTCATTGGGACGAGTATATTAAACTATGTACGTTCGCATATAATACAGCCATAAATGAAACAACGGAATATTCACCGTTTCACCTAATGTATATGAGAGATACGTATTTGCCAATAGACTTAGAATTCTTGCCACAAACATCATAATTAATGGATGAGATGTAACAACAATTAAAGAAAGATTAGGAGAGACTTACCAACATGCTCAATTAAACTTAAAATTTAAGCAAGAACAATATAATGATTATCATGAGAAGAAAGCATATAATCATGGATTTAAGATAGGAGATAAGGTTAAAATATATGCACCTGAAGTTAAAAAAGGAATTTTACCAAAGTTGCAAAGACCATATAAAGGACCCTATGAGGTAGTAATAGTAACAGATACAAATGTATTCATAAGAATGAAAAAGAATATAGACCCGTCAGTAGTACATGTAAATAGATATAAGAAAGCTGAAGAAGAACAGCCGTTAACTAGAAAAGAAATTTTAAGGAAACAACCGACCCAAACTCAGAAATACGTGTTGAATATCAGCACTATAAGGAAAAGTGAAATTAAACAGGAACGTAAAATGAAGTCACCTAAGAGAATAGAAAAAATAATAATAGTTTCTCTAATAATCAGTTTAATGATTAAACCAGCTAAATGTTCCAATAAGACCGATAAAGCTAATAGCTCTGAGCCAGTTAATGAAGTAAAAATAACAGGAACTCCTAAAATCACATTACCAATCATAGTGGAAAGTATTACCACATCAAAAAGTATTCATAGTACACCAATATCAATTATGAAAGAAAGTATAAAATCCGTATGTGAAATATAAAGAGAATTCATTTTACCATACTTCATAACAATAGAAAATAATAGAGCCTTGATAAATTACCAACAAAAATGTACTTGAAGAAAATTAAGGAATTTAAAGCAAGTACAAGTTAAGAACGAAATAAATAGGATAAAATTTGCAATCAAGTGTCATCAAGGATATGGTGAGAAATGTAACAAAGAGAAATTAGAAGAAATAAAAATAATAGAAAAATGGGAAGAGTTAATAAATTAAGAATGGAGAATTAATTTCATATTAATGATACAGTTAGTAAGTAGTAAACAAAAGACAATTGAAGTCTTAGGACATCTTAGAGTAATGATAAAAGATTCAAAGTCAGATAGAAATGAATGTAAATTTAAAGCACCAAAAGCAAAAAAAGGAAATAATATGAATATCATGGAAACCGCATACCAATAAGTTAACATATCATGTCACAGTATTAATGGAAATAGTGGCAAAAATAGGGATAAACGGAGAAAAAGACATTAAATTAAACAACATTGTACCATCTAAAGCAATCATATCACCAACAATAGGAATTCATAATATATTGTTCACAGAATGTTACACCGACCTATATACATCAAAATGTAATTGTTAAAAAAGCTTCAGATCTTGTACGACCAATAAGGATGAGTTAATAATTAACATCCAGGAATAGAAATCAACTAAGATAATAAATGACGAAAGTGAAATAGGAAATAGAAAGATGAAAGAAATAATGCATTATAGATAAAAAGTAGCAGAATGGAAAAGAAAAGATGAGAAAAGACAACATCTGAAAATAAAAGGAAAAGCGATTCAGTGGAAAAATGAATTATAACTGATAAGAATAGAAAGAGATAAAATGATAAAAGACAGAATTAAATTAATAGGAATTATCAAATAATGTGAACAACATATTAAGAACCTAAAATTAGCGTTAATAACCAGTCTATCCATAACACTCGTAGCAATGACAATAGCCATAATAATAATGTATGTTAGAATAAGAAGAAATAATGATACTACAACACTAATAATATATAAAATGAGGATCTAGGGATAAGAGACTTAAAAGGTGCAATCACCGTCGAAGAAAAGATGAATATAAATCGTCATTTTCTAAGTAAAGACCTAAAAGAAATATATGCGGCAATTATAGAAAAAGAATGCAATTTGGCAATAGAAGTGATGAAATTGATGCCGTGGTCGACTTATATAAAAAATAGGGATGAACTGGCGAGATAGAGAAGATGATAACGAGGAAACAAGATGGAAGAGAAAAATTCAGATAGAAGAACAAGGCATGCAATGGAGGAATGTTAATAATAATTATCACTAAAATCAAAGCGACATCCGCTAAGATAACTATAAAAGCGAGATCTTTGGATACTGAAATACTTATAAATTTTTATGTTAAATACGATCGTTGAACAAGCTACAACACATGCTAACTTATTGTGATTTTTATTATTGTTACACTCTTCCGTATCGGTTGTTGCTATTTTTAACAAATAAAATCTTTTCAAAAACTAAATATTCCAAGAAATGTTTACGGACACACCACTGAATGCTAAGAAAACTTAGTATAAATCAAAAGCCTAAATGGAGATTCTTACCTATACGGTCTAGAACAATAATATAGTAAGAATTATGTTTATGATTTTAATTTTATGCAACTCCACATTTTTGAAGAAACCGTTAAGAGTTTATTACGTTCGAGTCTTATTGATTTTATCATTTTAATCAGTCTCTATGAGCTCTTGATTAAGGCCATAGATGTAATCTGCATACTTAGTTTAATCTCACCTGGCACAACCTAATAGCGTAAGGAAAATAAGTGTGGCAACAGTGATATATCTCAACTATCATTCTCAATTAATGCAAGCTTTTTTAAATTCCTAATTATGCCAACACCAATGATAATGAGCAAGGATTTATGATCCCTATTTAATCAATAACCAATTACCAAAAGCAATTTGAGACATAGCACAATAATAAGATAAAGAAATTTTTTATAATAAATATCGGTAGTTTATACAAATGTATCTTACAGTTGGGTCTTCCAATAAAATACTGGCCACATAGGGAATGCTGATCTTTGACATTGGATGGTCTTTTCCCGAGCTGTTCTTGAATGCAAAGTAATGTCCCCTATTCTCAGATATAACAATCAATCTAACGTGTAACAGTATCTTCAATAATATGTTAAAATGGCATTGATAATAGTGACTGATGCCTTATATAGGCAGTGATAAGTCATTCGCAGATATTCTCTACGATTAAATTTAATGCCAATACGTTTATTGTTGTCAGGTTAGAATTTATTTATCGTCGAGTAAAATATACTCTCTGATTAAATTTAATAGACTGAATATTTTATACAGTGCATATATTTACTGTGTGCGAGAATAAGTCATGAGTTGTTATTTTATGATTTATTTTATTATTTAGGGAATTTTAATGGACTTGTTCTAGGTGGTTTAATTGATATTTGATATCTAAGATTTTTGTAATTATTTTATAAAAAAGTGACTTCAAAATTACTGAGAAGTGCCAGGAAGAAGGTACTTGTGTTTTCTCTCAAAATAAGTATATTAATATCTACTTAAAAGATTGGATACATAGATCCCAAACCTGTCGATGTTGTAATGAAATGAAGATTTGATTCAAATCAAATAAATCGTACAGGTGAAGGTGCCACAAATAAATAAGTTTCGGAATTCAAATAGTGACTTGGTTCAACAATTCAGCCTTGTCCCTTTTCGACATTCTGAATAAAGTATTTTTGGTGCAAGAGGCTCACACAAAAATATTATATTTACAAAATAATATCCATTAGTAAACTAACAATCAACAAATATTGACAATTTATATTAAAATAAAACCAACAATTTAAAATTCTTTATTGAGATACAAAATTTGTAGATTTCTCGCCAATGAAGAAATATTTTGGCACAGCAATATAATTGAAGGCCTAAACATCGACGCAGGAATTGTGGAGGAATTTTTTGAAAGTGCCAAATATAGTAGCGGGCATAGAAGACATGGTTTTTGATTGTTAGAGTTGATTTTTATGTAAATTGAATTTTATGTAAAAATTTCATTTAAATATGATTACGAATAAATTTTAATATCAAATAACTCACGAAAAAACATTACTTTAAAATTCCGTCAATGGACACTTTTCTTAACTTAAGCCTATTATTTTAGATATTTATAGATAATAATTATTATAAATACCAATAAATTATTTTATAAATACTATTTTAAACTGATTTCAATCAAGTGAAATGTCAAGACATAAAAAATAAACATAAATATTATAAATAAAATACAATTTAATGTTTTAACTAATCAACATTTTTAACAAAATTATAATCAATAAATTAGACATTTGTCATTTTTATCTATCATGGTTCAGTGAATTTTTATCTCAAGTGGTTAACCAAGTAATCAAGAACTAATTAGGTAA
>JBBMOY011149215.1:0-16716 GCA_037951405.1 Platydemus manokwari
GATTATAAACAACTTTAAATTTTCTCAAGCACTTAAATACAAAATTGAAAATGTTTTAGAAGAATTTAATTAAATAAACTATATAGGATTTTACTATACACTGCATAAATTAAAAATTTTATTTTATGACCATTTTTTAAAACTTTAGACCAATGTTTTATATCAACTTTTTATCTGTCACATTTTTAATTTTTAGAAGACATTTAAATGCAAAGGCATTGTGTACATCAACTTTATTTGAAAATTTTTTGAATAAACTTCGTATTTATATTTTATAATTTTTTATTAAAATTGTTTTAATAATTAGTTTTAGTAAGAATTTTGAAAAATATTTTTTAATTGAAATTATATTAATTGAATTTTAGAAAATATTAATGTTATCTCATGAATATTAAAATGATTTCTCCTCGAACTATTTTTAATCGTAAACCTTTTGGCCAAAATATAATTTTAAACCAAACAACATATAAAGAAAATTGTGGTGAAATTGCAAATAATCTTGATTTTAACGATTGCAATGTAATTCTGAATTGATTTTGGTTGTTAATTTCTTTATAAATAAGCTTGATTTATTTAGAATGAGTTTTGGATTGTAAAGACTGTGTCAAACCAACAATTAGAATTATATATTAAAGGCTGCTCTGCAATTTTACATAAATTTACTTCTCAAGATAATAGTCACATATTCTCCGGATATACCGACACACCCATTAGATGCGCTTCTTTTGCTTGCTTATCTCAAAAAGCTTCTACTAATGCAACTACAGTAAGTCTTATAAGTAATTTATCCATTTTTTACATATTCAAAAGGAATCAATTTTTCAAGAATTAGATCAATCAACTCCAAAGGGAGTGATGCTATTTACAGAAATAATCGCAAAATATTATGGATTTAATTCGGAAATTCACACATGCAAATTACCGTGCAAAGTATATATTGAGAAATTTGTTTATAGAAATTTTTGACAAGTCTTCATAGATTAGTAGTGCTTGGAATTTTAGGAATTGTTTATTTGTCGAGAGGGAAGACTTAACTGAATTTAATGATTATTCTCCCCATTCTTTGTTTTTAATGAGCCACACATTAGCTGAATTCACACCGGTCGTATTTAAAGATGAATTCGGCCATTGCGGATTTATCAACAATACTCGATTTCGAATCGTTGCCGTTTGTGAAGTTTCATTTCTGTTGTTAGCATACGATAAAATTGAAGATGTGTTTTCGCTATGGCGAATACGAGATGTATTGCGAGATGTGAGTTTTGTTACGAAATATTATTTTTTGATTGATTTGGATGTGTTGTCTTGAAGGATTTTGCTAGTCTGTATGAAAAACATTGGGATGGATCTATTTCTGTAAATATGGAAAAGCTTCACACGAATTCATTCAGTTTGAGATCGAATTCCGACATAATTATAAACAATAATAGTCACAACAGCATTAATGAACAATCCCATATTTCAGCGGAGTATTTTGAAATTAGTTCAGATCGACTGAATATCAGTACGTAATTGTTTTTGATTTTTATTTATTCATCCTTGATTGTGATTGGTTAATGGAAAATATCTGAGATGCTTGATTGGAATTGTTACCATAGTTTATTCAAAGTGATTTGGTATTGATTTGTTTCTTAATATTATTTAATTTCATTTTGATTTTGATTATTTTCCGATTACATTATTTACATGGGTATTGAATTTTTTTTAAAATTTTGATTGATTGTAAGGGTGTTTTGAGCAAAGGTGATATAAGAAATTACATCCATATAAGGATTATTGATTTTAAAATATCAAATTTCACATTTCGCTGTCATTTTAGGTCGAACTATTGAAAGTCTGGACACTCGTAGTCCAATAGCTAGGTCAATGAAGATGACAAAAGATGCTGAAATACCGGTATGGAAATGATTTCATTGATTATTGATATTCGTGTGACATGTATATATACAGGATAAATTGGTAATGTTGCAAGAGACCAATGGATATTCAAAATTGCTCAGGTAAGGATATCGGGAATCGAGCCCAATGATATTTATTATTAATGATTTCAGTCCCCTTCATCGTCAGATGGTTGAACCCTTGTATCCGAAGGTGTGTTTGGATTTCCTATTTCAATTTAAATCAATGGGTAATGAAGGAGATGTTTATTGTCATCCTGCATCAAGTAGCAGAGGTAAATAATTGAGCAATCTATTGCTATGACAACATCATAATTTCAAGGACATCATCATGCTGCACCAAACGCTACAAAATTTGTTGGATTTTTTGCCGAGGATTTCTATCGACGGAAATATTTGTGTTGCATGAGAAATATCATCGATAAAAGTGGATATGTATTACAAATCGTCAAATTCAATTACGAGAACAATTGTTTCAATCATCTCGATGAACAGAGCTATCATGT
Source organism: Platydemus manokwari (assembly GCA_037951405.1). Taxonomy (NCBI): domain Eukaryota; kingdom Metazoa; phylum Platyhelminthes; order Tricladida; family Geoplanidae; genus Platydemus; species Platydemus manokwari. The sequence continues at coordinate 2,405 of JBBMOY011149215.1, forward strand.
TCTTGATGCCGTCTATTTGGATCGATTGAAGCTCATCATCATGCTCGAACTGAGCAGCACTCTCTCCATCTATACTGGAAATACGTTTGTTTGCAAGATTTCTCTTCTCAATTCAATGATTTACGAACCGGATTTATTTGAGGACAACGGATGCGAGATATCAACGGATGAGATCAATAATATGATCAAATTATCTGAACCAACCGATTACGGATTCACCATTCATACTCGATCTGGTTTAGCGTTGCGTTTATATCTACCGGATATGGTTCGATTTCATCTGGTGAAGAAGTGCTTGATGGTGTTGAAGAAACTGTTGCCAATCAATGTCGGAATGACTTTACTTTGTCGTTGGTATTCACTGAATCGAGCTGTCGAAAATAATGAAGCCACATCCACCGAATGGGGGCGATTCGTAGAGTTTCTCTTGGACAATTTGGGATTCACGAAAAATTCCAATACTGACAACTCAATCGTTCGCGATGTGAAGGAATTGTGTTTGAACAGTGCTGTCGGATGCAATCAGACCGATCTAGATGTCAGTATGGAAGAGCAGATTCTCAAGAAAAAATTGCGAACAAATGTCGGGTTGTATTCGATTGAAAATCGATGTGGTAATCGTGATCGATTGGGGGATTATACAGGCTTGTCACACAATGTTGCTGATCGTTTATTATCTCGATATGCAACCACTATTTTGTATTCACTTCATATCGTTTACGAAAGCGAAAAAATCAATTTTTCCTCTTGTCTATATTTGGATAATCTTGCCACTCTTAATTGTTCACTCGCATACAGTATGGAAGCATCTAGATATATCGATTATTACGTGAATGACAATCCTGATTTGTGGGGCAGAATCAATAAACTTCCATCACTTGTCAATTACAATTCTGTTCATGATAATGAGGCTGTCTGGAAGAGTAATCCACCCGATTGGAATAAATGGTTCCAAAACATTCTCCATGGCAACAATTGTGAAAAATATCCATTCATTGAAGATATCAATGAGAAGATTTTTCATTTCTTCAAGATCTGGCTCGTCATTCATCACCACAAAGAATTGTTGGAAAATCCTGAGATGGAATTAAACAAACACTTGTACCGAATAAACTTCAACCTAGCGGGTAAACCCTGTCAGTATCCAGTGCACGTGCCTGTAGATATTAATAATGGCATCAATAAAGGCATCATTGCCATTGACAACAGATTTGAGCGCATTTCTTCATTTCTGGGTGAAATCGATTTCCATATCTCAGATCTCGATTATATCAATAGCGGTTTGGCAGCTATTTTTCGAATCATATTTTTCTATGGCAACAAATATCCTCATCTCTACTATATCTTACATCGGGCCGATCTCGACAAACAGCGTCAATTAGTCATGTCCATTCTCAAAGAAAAAAGTGTTCCTGAAGTGATGTCGAATCCGTTGCAGAAATTTCGTCTGTTGAGTGAAGCTCGACGGAATTGTCATTCATATTGGACCAATAATGTCAAACCATTGGCCAACATGTACAAATTGGCAAATTCAAACAAAACCGATATTCATTATCTATTTGCAATTCTCCTTGCCGATCCGATTGTGAGATTGTCGTATCCCGATATGAGAATTCAAGAAGCGTATCGAATGCTTCAATCTAGTTGTCCCATTGTATTGGATGTTAAGATTTGCAATAATTTCACAGCTGAAGATGGCGACAGCCTTTCCGCTGCTCTGAAAGAGGAATTGGAAGGCTATTTGAAGATAATCAATTGTCAGAGGACATTTTCGCTACCGATCGGTAGAGGCATGTTGGGATTGCAATTGATTCAATCAAATATTTTCGGTGACAAATTGCCGGTGCCGCCACTATGTTTGACAGGCAAATTCTCATTGTCAGAAAGCGGAAAATCACAATCAATCGAGAACAATGGTTCCACGAAACAATGGCCAAATTTTCACAACGGAGTCGCTGCTGGTTTGATGATGTCACCATTGAATGATTCTGTGAGTAGAAATCGATTGATTGGTGTGAATGTATTCAATTATTTGATGTTTTTAGATCGATTTCGTTTGGATTCTCAAACAATGCTCATCGAATAATCTCGATAAAATCGAATTGACACCAGAACAGTCTGGCATTTTGCTCGGACTCGGTCTCAATGGCCACCTCAATAAATTGAGCCCAGACACAATTGGTCAAACGATCAAATCAATGAACGAAATGGCTACCATGGCAATATTGATTGGTCTCAGTGCATTCAATCTCGGTTCGAAGAATTCGGCATTATCGAAACATATCTCATTCCATTATCGACGTTTGATTCCCGGTGAAAAAGATCAAAACGATCCCATTCCAACACTGTGTCAAGTGTCGGCAATCATTTCGGCCGGTTTATTGAATTTCAAATCCGGTGATCGAAAAATGGCGAAAATATTCATTGAAGAAATGGGTCGATCGCGTGAACATTTATCGATCGATGGATCACCACCAATGGATATCGAATTGACATCTGTCACTGCTGGATTCAGTGTCGGTTTGATTATGTTTCAACAAGGTGACGTGTTTTGTCGAGAAAACAATCCGGAAGAATTGACACGATTGATGAGCTATTTGAAAGGAACATATCGATATCAATCGAAAGAATCTGTGGTATGTTCGGAAATTCCCACCGATTCACAGATTAGAACCATTCTCAAAAATCACGATCTCAAGAAACCTCAACCGATATCGGATGTTGATAATTGGGATACATTTCACACGAAAAATCCTCGCGTAATTCTTTCAATCGTTTGACATACGATTTTTATTAATCAATCCCTTTTTTCGATCGATATAGGTACAGGAAGGCGAATATTACAATGTCGATATCACCGGTTCCGGAGCTGCTGTTGCATTAGGATTGATATTTATGGATTCAGCCAATGAGATTATTGCTGCACAATTACAATGTCCAACGACATTTTATTTATTGGAACAAATCCGATCACCGTTGTTATGTTTCCGACAAATTGCACACGGATTGATTATGTGGAGAAGGATCGGTGTCACTCAACAATGGGTTGAGAGCACAATTCCAGAATTCGTATCATCCAAGGCATTTGTTAATAAACCCAATGGAATCGCGGAGAAATATTTGGAAACAGCCAAGTACATAATCGATGATTTATATGGTTGTCATTATTTTTTAATTGCAGTGAGAGTTATTTGCAGATGCTTGTTGGTTCATGTTTTGTGATGGGATTGCGATATGCTGGCACAGATAATAATGTGGCCCGGACAACGATTGTGAGTTGTTTAAATCGATATTTGTGATTATAAATTTAATAATATATAATTAATTATAATCAATAATAATTCCTGATTCCTACAGATCAATTACATTGAAAAGCTTCTCTATATCAAAACCGATGCCGAATTGATGCAAAACATCAATCGCAATCAATATGATTGGGCTGTGTCAACTCTGTTTTTATCGGCATGTATGGTGTCAGCTGGCAGTGGTGATTTACAGCTGTTGAGAATATCGAGAAATTTACGTTCGATCCATTATCCCAAAGAATGTAGCAATTATGGTGTCAATATGACCCATTCCATGTCGATCGGTCTCATTTTTCTCGGTGGTGGCAAGTACAAATGCTCATCGATTATTATCTGACAGATATTATCGATTATTTCTTTTTCAGATTGACACTGTCCAATTCTCCCAGATGTGCTGCATTGCTTTTGATTTCGTTTTTCCCACGATTTCCTCCCACTTATTCAGGAAGAAGGTAAACACTAACATTTTGTAATAATATTTTATAATAATGCAATATTATTTTATATATAATATAATATAAATGTTTTATAATATTATAATAATGTTTTATAATAATATTTTATAATAATATAATAATAATATTTCATATAACAATATTGTATAATAACATAATAATATTTTATTATAATACAATCTTAATATTTTATAATAAAATTTAATAATAATGCAAAAATAATGTTTTATAATAACATAATAATAATATTTTTTAACAATGTAATAATAATAATGTAATAATAATACAAAAATAATATTTTATGTATGATATAATATTAATATTTTGTGATATAATGCTATATAAGAATATAATAATAATATATTATAATAATACAATAATAATATTTTATAATAATGTAACAATAATATTTCATAATAATATAATAATTATGTTTAAATAATTTTTTAATGTTTTATAATAATATAATATAATATATCACAAGGTATCATTTGCAATCATTGAGACACCTCTACGTTATCGCAACTCGTAGTCGGGTGATGTGTGCTGTGGATCTTGACACTCAAGAAGCGGTTCCATTCAGTTCCCGTATCAAATTAAAGGTAATTATCGGTGAAGATCATTAGTTATTTGAGGGCTTATTTTCCAAATAGAATGAAATTCGTGAATATCAAGGCACATTTGTTTACCCACCGGACAATCCAGCATCGATTGAACAGGTTTAACATTGATATATATATATATTTGCCACCAATATCAATCGATTATGTTTTTTAAAATCCTAATTTCAGATCGAATTGTTTGATAAAAAGGGTGAATATTGGTCACAAATCTATAAACCTCGCACGGAATCTTGGAATATTTTATTGTAAATCTTTGTTATAAAATCAATTGGTTGACATATTTTCAAATTCAGGCAATCACTACAGAGCGGTGGCTATTATTTCGTGAAAAAGAAATCGTGTGAATTAGAAATCCAAAATGTGGTGGTAAAAACATGTCTTTCATTTTCGTCACGATTTTCTCAATGTTTTCCAGGACAAATTCTGTGTCGAGAAATTGCGACGCGGATACCATGTTGCTGATTATCGACTTTTGGCGAATTTTGTTCTTGCTAACGATAAAGAAACTTTCGAAAGCAATGTCGTTTCACGAGCCGTTAAGATTCATGAATCATTTATAGATTTTTTCTCTTTTAATAAAGCCGGTTTGTGTTTTATTAATTTACTGATATTGATAACTGAGATATTGATATTTACATTATTTCAGAGGTGAAACAGATTTTAGATAAATTATTATCAATTGGAGTTTCCAATTTCCAAGAGATTTCCATGTTTCTTGATTGGCTTCATCACAATGATCTTATGAAGGTCTGGTCGATATTCTCCTCGTATTTCGGTCTGTCGATTCATGGAATGAAAAGTCTAAACGATAATGGTCCAAATGATGTCACGGATACTACTCTCTTTTTAATTAATGTACTTCTGCAATAGAGAATGTTTTTATTTCCATTTTTGTTGTTGTCATATCATATAAAATGTGTTTTATGTATTTTTCCTTTAAATTTGGAATATGATACTGAATCTCTGATTATTAAAAATTGTCATCATATCAAGCATCGTTATTTTCTAGAAATAATTTTTGAAGCAAAATTATTTATTGGATGTGGTTTCTTTGAGATTATTTTAAAATATAGTAAATAATATCAAAACTTTAACATACGAATATATTATTGTAGAAATTTTTACATAAATTAGTGCTTTCATAGAGGAAAATTATATTTTTAATTTATATACATTAAATAATCAAAGTATAGTTATGTAATGTATTACTAAATATTAATATCAAGTTTAGAATTTTTCCAAAAATAAAATTCATTTATGAAATTGAATATGAAAATTTAAATTTATTTGTTTCTGTTGTTAGATAAATTCTATAAATGACTTTGTTGTTCGACAACTAGTTTTCTTTATGAATTAGTTGACATTCGTTTTAATAATCATTAAAAATCTGTAAATTTTTGATTTATAAATTTTTATTAATTATTTATTTAATAATTACCGGTATTGACAGGAATTATCAAATGAAAGTTAAAAATAACCGAGAATGCAATGCTATCAACAATAAATATCGGTCTAAAATGTCGACAAAATTACGGCATAATCAAATTAAAAAGGCAGTCACTTTTAAGCAAAAACTTAAATCTGTTAAGGTTTATGTTCCAGCTCCCATTGAGAATGCTCTTTATATATTGAGAAATAATAAAATCGTACAAAAGAAATCTATAGTTAAGAGGAAAATGGTGAAAAAAGCTAAACAATCTCTAAAACCATTGCCTAAAAACGCGAAGATGCAAAATGTATTATTAGGAAAGGCAAATAATAATTTATCTAAAGAAAATAAGTGCAATAGCAAAACTTCTCAAAATTCAAAATTAACCACTGAAGAATCTAAAAAGAAGTTGTCAATAAATAAACATAATTCAAACAACTCTATTAATTCTCATAACTCTTCTAATAAAGACAAAATCGTCTCATCTGATACTCAATTGAATTCTACTTCATCCCCAAGGGTAGATGCTGTATCAAAATTAAAAGTCTTAAGGATATACGATGAATTAAAGTCATTTAATGATACAAGTGAATTGACGGGAATCTCTTCGCAAACAATTCGATATTGGAAGAAAACCGAAGAATCGATTAAAAAAGTTTTCATAATGATCATTATAACCATTTTAGCATGTTTCCATACAGAAAGCTCATTGTCAGCAAACTGCAAACAATACATCATCTCTCACGGACTTCGATACTTTGTTAGGAAGCTTGAAGAACAATGTATCGAAAAAAGGTAAATCTGATTAGTTTAAGTATGAGTATTGGCCAAAGAGGCTTGGTATCGATTTAAATATTAATCGATAACTTTGACAGTATTTAGTAAATTTATCAACAATATTTATCTATATTCAATATTTTGTGCTAACATTTATGATATATTTATTAGCTAGATCTGGATTTGGTATTCACTGGTATTTGTCATTTATATGGATTTTTCAATTTTTTATTGATATTCCAATATTTATCGATATTTGCCAATACTTATCGATATTTATCATTATTTGACGATATTTATCCATATTTAACGAACATATGTTGCTAAAAATATCGATTTTTATCAATGAAAAACGGTGTTTACCAATACTGGCCGATATTTACCAATATTTAGTATTATAAGTGAATATTCCACATTATTTATGAAATGCCAATCGATATTTTTCAATATTTGTATTTGCTAGTGTATTTGTATCGTTATTTCCCCAAATTTATTGTTATTTGTTAATGCATATCGATATTTATCAACAAATAATTGTATTTACTAATACTTGTCGATATTTACTAATATCTATCAGTATAAGTAAATATTTCACATTATTCGTCAAGTGTTTATCGATGTTTTTTTAATATTTGTATTTGTTAGTGTATTTGTATCGTTATTTCCACATATGTATTGTTATTTGCCAATACTTATCGATATTTTTCAATTATTTGACGGTATTTGTCAATATTTATGGTGATACACCAATGTAATTGAATGTTTGGCATCATTTGTAAATATTTATTTGTATTTATATAATAATAATAATAATAATTATTATTATCATTATTATTATTATTGACATTTTTTCAAAATTTAACAATATTAATCAATATTATCGATTATTATTATTGATATTAATATTAATAATTGTTTTTCAATCATTTACAGCTGTGCCTAGTCAATCCGATCAGAATAGTAGCACGACGTCTTTCAATTCTCTCAATATCAAACCCAACAAAGACACGTCTACTAACGGCATTCATAATAATTTGGTTACCGAGCGGACTGATAAAGTTACGCCAAAGTCCACCAACAAAACCATCAAAAAGAGCAATAGTGATAAAACACGGCGTGTCACTACTCAATATAGGAAAAGTGTCAGCACTGACAATACTAGCAATAGACAACCTGAAATGGTATTGTTTGATATTCACGATATTTATTGGCTTTATTGGATTTGTTTGATAGAAGGATAGAAAAAATAGCTCCAATCCCAGTCATGCCAATCGATTCAATTTTATTCCCACAGATTTCAACAGTATCGAAGCTATTGTTGATGAAATCAATAAGGTGAAATCATTTGTATTATTAGCTTATTTAATGATCAGCTTTCGAGAGGATGTCATGATTTATTGGATGATTTGGCTTTATATTGCCATTTTTGTTTGCCAATCTATTAATATGTTGATATGTATTGATTAATATAATCAACTTTCAGATGTATTCAGAGACCAATCCACGTTCAATAGTCCTCCTTTCAAATCGAATAGTACTGTTAAATTAAATTTTAATGTGTCTGAGAAGAGCGAATCACGATTTATGGACAAAGTTGCAAGGTGCTGTCAAAAATGATCAAATAAAATTAACGATAATTTATTGTTATTTTTTATTCAACGGATTGAATATAAACTTTTCAAAGAAAATCAAAGACAAAATGCTCAATATTGTTCTCTGTATTTTAGTGATTGGCTTTAAATATACAGATATATTTATTTTTGTATTCATCTATCTTTATTTTCATTACTTGATGATTAAGCAATTCTGTTGTTCACATCAACATTTTTCAAAAATGACAACTAATTAAAGGTGTATTATTAATGAGATAAATCAATAATTGTGCATTTTAAGAGATATTCAATTGAAAGACACACATTGGAAATATTGTTTTCTGTAACAGACAAAATCAATTAAAAGTCAATTCAATATTATGATGCTTGTTGAAAGATGAGAGAAATTAAAAATCTCATGAGATATCTTCACTAAATTTCTAAAATCAATCCACTTAGTTCGTATAAATTACACATTATTTGATGATAATTATTTTTTATTATTACTGCTAGATGATCACTCTTGTGTTTATAGATAAGATCAGAGACAACAGGTTATTTTATTAATGAAGTTATAATTAGTTTGTAATCTCTATGAAATAGAAACCAGTCAATGATACCGATCCATAATAATTATGCATTGCTAAAGTTGGCACGCATAGTTATGGATTTAATGCTGAAAATACCCAGTTACAATTTATCCTAATGATGTCTTCAATCTGATGATGTACCGTTAATAGGGACGGCAATACGATTTACAGTCTTGAATGCGATATTAAAATGGTGTTAGAATTGTTAAAATCACTGACGAAACACGATCGGTTTCATTTGTGTATTCATTGAACGCTCAGGAAGCACTGATAGTGTGGCTGACAATTTGAATGGAAATTGCAATTTATACCAGAATTAAAGAATCATAGAAATGTATTTCGTGTTGAATTTTGCCGTGAGTATAAGCCAAACGGAAATTAAAAGCGATATATGAGATGTTTAAAACAAATTTTAGTTTTGTTTAAAAATTAATCATTAATGTGATTTATCACAAATGCCTCGAGATAAAGGTGAATAAATTGAAATTTAGTAGCAATTATTAATGATATATGTTTATTATTGTTGAGTTTCTAAGAAAGAAAAAAAGCATGGTTAAGCCCCAGAAATCATCTGCAAAAAGGATATACACACATACTCAGCAAGCACGCATACTAACTACCAATCAGAGGCTTTCAAATCAACGACCATCGATCGAAAGGTTAATAGCAACCAAAGATTTAAACGAAAGGGGGGTGTGAGATATTTCAAATGAATTAAATTTTTAATTCAAATTTAATTCTAATATTATATAAAATCTCATTTTTATATAAAATTAAATTTATTTGTTTTAATATTTGTACTTAAATGAATTTTTGGTGGCTTGGCTTTTCAGTTCGTTTTTAATGTGTAGATTTTAAAATAGTAGCGACTAACAATTTTTATTAATTTTTTTAATTAAATTATTATTAAGTTATTATTGAATTTGTTCCTTTGAATTTTCCTCACAGTCAGCAACAAATTACTAATGTTCAGACATGGAAATGAAATCGAATAATGAAAACATTTACCAAATAAAATCTTTAAGTGAGATCCAGAAAGTCATAATAATAGAAAATTAATGCATAATACACCAATAAGCCCACGAAAAGCAAACTATATATTGAATTACATCGTGACAGAAATTGCCAATTTTAAGGTCAACATATCGATATTTCGATATAAACAAAATTCTTGTTATAATTAGTGCAAAAATAATTATTAAATAATAATAATATTGATTATTATTGTTGGTATCATTATTATTGATGCGATATTATCTAATAGTTCTGTTGATATAATTTGCTTGATACCATTGATATTAATTAATACAAACTATAAAACAAACTAGATAAAACAATTCATTAAAACAATTAATTCTATTATTCATTCTTTGAGTATTTATTAAACCATTCAAAGCGTTAAAAATTGATTTTTTCCTTATATGATGGTAATAAAACTTTAATTGATGATTCAATGCATAAGCGCGTTAATAATTTTATTGTAGAGAGATTGTAAAAAAATTCCAAAAATTTCAAAAATCCAAGAATAATTGAATCGAAAATATTAATTTAAGCATATAATCTGCAAAACATAATCACTAAATAAATAAATGAACGCGTTCGGGTGTGACCAAATCGTAAAACTATGTAAAACATAAACTATAAACGGAGTTTATTAATAACATTTTCTTTTATTGTTTATGAATAAAAAATGATTGTTTAACTGATGTAATAATATAATTAGATGGTGTGCGAATAATTTGAAATTGAAGATTAATATGAAAGATTACAATAAATAAGATAATTAGTCGTGGGATACAGGATTAATTCCTATTTTTATAATAATAACTTTCGAATGTTAATACGCTTAAGTATGTTAAATCTAAATATGATCTTTAAGAATTTCCATAATTTTTAGAGATTTTCAATAATTATCTCTTCTAGAAATCCGTTTATTACAGTTTAATAAATTACAATGTAAAATCATGGAGTTACAATAAATTCTGATCCAAACTATAACATTTGATGATAACATTGGAATCTTTTCGACTCGAACAATTGATATCATTATACTTCTGTAAAGACCAGAATTCATTAGGAGATTGATATTTATTACTGTCTGCTTCAAAAGGGAGAGCGCGAGAAATTTCATTTTCTACACTGACTTATATAAAGACAAAATATCGATCGAATTTTAAAGATCTGGAATAAGGATAGAACCAAGATTTGATGTCTTATGCCAGAATATGCAAAATTATTGTTATTATTAAATATATTTTAATTTTTTGGTCTTAAAATTTTTTTATTAAAAAAATTTACTTCATTATTTTGATTTTAGTTTCTAGGGGTTTCGAAAAAGATTGCACTGGTAAAGTGGATCACGACACAAAATGTGTAAAGACCACTGTTATAGTGGAATAAAATAACAAATTAAGAATAATTATAAAAAAGGTAAAAATTCCCACAATTAATATCTTTGTTGGGTTTATAGAGTCTTTTTAATATATCTATCTATCTATATATATTTATATATGTGAGTTCGATACTGCTGGTTGAAATGCAAAGTGGGTGCTCTTATATTTATAATCAAATAATACAATAAATAAACACAACGACGATAACAATAAAGTTTATTTACTATGATAACAAATTTGCAAATATCAAAATTTTCAATGCGACTACAAGTATTTCAAAATCCCTTTAACTTTGAATGGTTCAAACAAGCTTATTTATATAATCAAACAATATTTCAAATTTTTACAGATTTTTCAACAAGGAAAGGCTTAGATACCGAAACTCTTTTGCGTCGATATATGATTTTATTACTATTATTTTCGTCTATTTTCCGTTAATTAACTTTTAAATGCCTGATCGGAATAGTTCGGATTGTAAGAGTGAAATTTGTGATTTTGCATTCCTTTTTAGGACGGATTCTGAATAATCGTTTTTGTTTATTATTTTCTTTTTCCTATTGGATTTTAAAATTATTTTACAAATCTGCCTAGATTAATAATTTTAATTTATTTTTCACCCATATTATTCATAATCTTTTTCTTTTTATCCTACATTTAAAATTCCAATTTTCATCCACAAATACGCCCACATTTTAATTAATTAATTTTCGCCCACATTTATAATTTATATTATTATTATTTATGGAGGTTATTTTATTATTTATTATCTCGACTAAAAATTATATCCTTTTTATTTATTTCATTCATTTTATCATGATTTTATTATTATTATTTCTCATAAAATAATTGTTTTTAAATATTATTTTAAAAATATAATTTTTTTGTTTTTATAATTTTTATTGTTTTTAAATACAATAACAATTTCAAAATTTTTTACACATAAATCGATACTAATAAATCAAATTCATGAATCACAGATTAATCCCAAACAGTCAAATATAGTCAAATATTTGTTATTCGTCTATGTCGACCTTCGACCTGGGTTGTAGGCTTTGATAGGAGGTTGATTGAGACGATTGGGGTTTGATATTCTGATATGCTGAAGATAAAGATGATGTTATTAAGCTTGTTAATCCTGTCCTGTAACATCTTTTTAACACAAATAAACAACTGTTATCGGGGTAAAATTATGACAAGGTTATTTAAGTAATTTTTGAAATGAATGATGAAAATGACTTAATTAAAATATTATTATAATAATTTGAATAAGTTCTAAAGTCGCTAGACTACGAAATCCGCACGGGAGGTTGTTCTTAAAATATTCTTTAAGAAGAGTCACATTTCGTCATTTCAGAAGTAACAATAATGAAAGTAAGCTTTAAGAGAGCAAATAAATTATCATTAGTGTTGATTTTGTTAGACTTTAATAATTATAGATATTGTTTAAAATATTTAAGTGGTTAAAACAGAAGTATTAGCAGAATATCATAACACCAATGAATAGATTCTGTGTACTGTAAATAGATTTTGTGCAATCAATTTAAACAAATCAATTAGGTTTAAATTGGTAACAAGAATTGATATTCTTTGATCAAACCATATAAAGGATTACAATTGCATTTATATATTTAGTTTCCAATTTAAGTGTTATTAAAACCATTAGTTGTAACCGGGATGATTAAGAAGTTACATTAATTTAAAAAGAGCTTCGTAATTAATCTTTGACTCATTTCAATTCAATATTTAAGATGTCGGTAATGAGAAAAAAAATATATAAGGAGTTTGTTTTCGATTTCAAAAATAAAAGGCATGCAATAACAGCAGAATAGAGCACTGAGAATATATTGATCAATAGAATTGTCGAGTATGTAAAAAAATAAACTTTTAAAAAATAATTAAAAATTCTAAATAAATATACTTAGAAATATTCTCAAAGAGAATCGTTAATAATTTACTTAAATAAAAAATTAATAGAATATTCTAGAACGATTTGTTTAAATGAATCAATGTGTAGGAAAAGGCCCATTTTTGACAACAACGGCCCATCTTATTTGGTCGGTAATTGGTATTGTATTCTTGACTTTTACGTGGTTTTCAGCAACCAGTTTCTTCGATTGTTTTCTATTCTTTGTTTAACTTTCGGGTGCTGATTCCGACTTGTATGATAATTTGTTATTGAATTGCGATACGATTTTAACTGTATCTATTCATAAATCGATCTTGCGATATTTTAGTTTAAATTTAAATTTTCAATTTTTATTGATAGTTCATATTCAACATTTTTTCTTGATCCAGACCGGAGGTTCTCAAACTTTTTTCTCTCGTAGACCCCTTGCTATACACGATAAAAGTTTTAAATTTCAACAGTATCAAAGTTCCCATAATGTGAAAAAGCAAAAAAAAACAAAACATTTTAATATAATTTATATATGCCTAATTACCAGTTTATATTATTATTAAATATTTTCCCGACTTGATAATGCTACAAGGTTACATTTTTATAATTTTTTTAAAGATTAAAATTGTATCAATCATACTCTTTTTTGGAATTTTTGAAAATCTCTTCCCATTGACCCCTCCCCAATTTTTTTTAACCCACGAAGACCTCTTGTGGGTCAATATGGACCACTCAAAGAAAACGAAATCAAGATTTGAAAGAGTGAAGAGATATCTCGCAGTCTCTAATTCTAATAATATTGAAATTTGTCAAACCATCTCGAATTACTAATTCTTGACAAAAAACTATTATCTTATGACTTTCAAGGATCCATTTGCACATCCAGATATAATAAAATGTTGGCCGATTAAATACATTTAATAATTCATCAAAATATATTTTCATTATTATCAAAGAATTAAAGCAAAACTGAAACAAAACAATATCCAAAAAGTAATTTCCATCCGATTTAACAAAATACTCGGTGCCATTGCAGAATAGATAATGCTTATCCAATCGTAAAGTTGACTTATTATTGTTGATATACGGTATAAAATATTTCCGATGTAAAATGATTTTGATAAGAATCGATGAGATAAAAATTATTAGGTTGTCCCATATGAAATGTCCGATTTTTAAATCAAAATTTTTTAAAAACTACTTAACATATACTTTGTTTTAATGTTTTATTTGATAGATATTTAGTGGTAT
>JBBMOY011149216.1:0-10281 GCA_037951405.1 Platydemus manokwari
AAGCACTATTTAAAAACGTCCAAAAATATTAATTTAAAACAATCAAGAATTTCATAATTTTACTGAACCTACATTTTTTGAAAACCAGATTTGCGCAACTAATAACCACACATAATGTCAACACGAGAAAGTAAATAAGGAGCTATTTATTTAACCAAAATTAAATGAAATATTGAAAATGTTAATCGAAAAAAATAAAAACTGATTAAAAATTATCAATAAAAATTCTCCTTTCAAAGTTGCAGCGAAAATTCTGCGAAAAAAGTAAATTATTTCATTTCCATATTGATGGTTATAAATATTAATAATAATGTTTATAATGTATTTTAATAATTTATTTGGCTTGAATTCAGTTCAACCAAACTCTAAGTAATGAATAAACCCGTAGAAAGAATACACGCCGACACGTAGCGGCGGGAACCTTAGCCATAACACCATTAGAGTCTCTATTGACACCACAGGTTTATAAATCAGAGTGTCATGAGTGGTATCGAATACAACTGCTGTAGTCAGATAAATAAATGAATTTATTAGCTTTTTTACAAATGGAGTATTTATATTTTTAAATTATAAATAACCGATTGCATTGCAATAATATAGATATAATATACTTTTAACGAATTTAGATTGTCAAATATATCTTATAAATTGTTAAAACACACTAAAACGTATCATTTCTAACGAAAAGGAACGAAAGTTTCAACGAACCAATGATATCGAAGAAATCTAGAAAAATAAAAATAAAGTCAACTAAATTTAATTTTGTTACGATTCTAAAAAATTTCAATTAAAAGGCTATACCATACCTCATTATCTTCTATACTTTCAGAAGAGATTCCATTATATCCTTGTGTACGGAAATATGTATCCGATCTTTCTATTTTAATTTGATAAATTAAACTTTAATTTCCTCAAGTGTAAATATTGTTAGCCTCTTATGGGTTTTGATAAAATAATGTGAATAATAAAATTGAAAAATTAAAAATAGAATATCAAAAAATATATAAATAAAAGAGAAACCTGAATCCAAAAAAAAAGAATACTTTTTAATAAGATGTAACTAAATATATTACAATTACTAATTAATATGTCAATTTAAAAAGATAGCAATAATTTTAATTGGTGAAACAATAACCAGACTTTCTAATTAACTGATTAATATACTGCGTTGTTCCCATATAAATAAATTTGAGTCTCCCGTGGCTTCGCCGCACGAGCTTTTGTTGCTGAATAACTTGATGAGGATTAACCCTAGATGTGCCAGCAATTCCTCTTATTACAACAAATTTAGGCAATCGATTTAAATATAATTAGTTGAATGGTTGAACTGGGTCCAATCTATTAAAGCTTAAGATAAAGGCATATAAATTTGTTAATCTAATCATGATTCTATAATAAATCAATTGTTTAATTTGTAATTTATATTATTGATTTCATTATGAAATTGTAATGGTTAACACAAAATAATGAATGTAAACGTCCGTTGTTTCTCTTCAATCTTAATAAAAACTAATTACTGATGTTTACAATTCAATCATAGCAAAAAGTATTTAAAGTCATTCTTATCACTGAAATTGCAATTATTATAAAATAGAACAATTAATTATTGTTTAAATATTACTTATTAAAATTTGTCATTATGGTCAAATCAAAAGGCAAAACGAAAAATGTGGAAAAGTAAATCGAATAACACTTTAAACATGATTATTATGACAATGTAGAGAAGTTGAAGATGTAATTCAATATGCATCTAAAGAGGAAGAAGAAGAATTTCTAAAATTTTCCGACGATGAAAAAAATAGTTCTGAATCTCAATCGGATATCGACATGGATTCTTCTATTCATGTACCTAAAGCTTGTGATGTGGATATGTCGGATGATGAAGAAGATGATCTTGATGAAGACAAACTTAGTGAAGATAATTTAGAAGATATGTACGTTGATTCCGCCGAAGAAGATGAAGATTCAGAATCAGTGAAACCACTTGATAGAAAAGCTTCCAAAGAGTATGAAGATTAGGTATAAGTAAAAATTTAATTGTATTTAGGCTTGGAAAAGCTTATGCTGAAAAGAATAGGCGAACGATATTTGTTGGAAATATATCAGCAAAAGTGACTAAAAAAGTGTTATTGCAATTATTTAATTCAAAAAAAGCTGCTGGTGAGGGAGCAGTTGAAACGATACGCATAAGAGGAGCAGTAGCTCCTGATCAATCACTAAACAATAGAGCCAAACGTAAAGCTGTGATTTTGAAAAATTATGCAGGTAATAATAAATATTTGTGAATCATGTTTTCAAAATTTATCAAATTCAGACAACGAAAATCAAGTGCTATGTGCTTTTGTCGTTTTGAAAAAAGAAGAGGATGTTGAAAAATGTTTATCCCTTAATGGTCACCTCATCGATGGTCGACATATTCGAGTTGATAAACTTAAAGGCAAAAAACTTAGCTATAATCCGTCCAATTGCATTTTCATTGGAAATTTACCTTTCAACGTTGACGAGGAACAGGTTCGAGAAGCGTTCGAAAAAACGGGCGAAATTATAAATGTTCGTTTGGTAAGAAATAAAGCCGACGGAAAGGTGAAGGGCATCGGTTATGTGGAATTTACTGAGTCTTTTGCTGTGGATTTTGCTTTGAAATTATCGGGAACAATGAAAATTGGCGACAGAATAATTCGCATACAGAAATGGACGAAATCAAAAACCCAAAAAGGGAAACGCGAGGCATCCGGTGGTGAAAAGAAGAAATCATTCAAAAAGAAAGTCGTTGCCCCCAGCAATTTGAAGGGAATCGAATTGAAGGAGTTTGTTTATTCGAAACAGAAGAAAATGTTAAAGAAAGCAGAGAAAAAGAAAAACTTTATCAAATGTAAAAAAGAAGCAAAGGTTAAAAATAAATAAAAATTTGTGATTTAAAAGTTTTGTGCGGTTTTGATTGGACAAATTGATGAGTTTTATTTTTATGTTTTTATCAGTTGTTATGGTTTGCTTAATAATTTTACAATTTATCTCATTTATCGGCTTAAGTTTAGAAAAGTAGGTCAATGACCTAATTTCTATATTATGAATTTTTTCATATTATTGGATTTGTAATTTAAAATTTAGAGTAAAATTAATTAAAAAACGTTGAAGGGGGGTTATATTTTCCAGATAACTCGTTTTGTCGAGTATAAATATTTTGATGTTATTGATTGATGAATCACTTTGAATGGTTCTATGTTGTTATCTGAGCACTTAGAAGTGCATGTAAGACCTTCAATGAAACGTATTTATGGTTGATCGCATAACAGTTAAATTCTAATTAATACATAAAATGTCAACTTTGTCTTTGTCTTGGAATTAAGAAGCAGCCTTAGTATCGATAAATTTATATCTTAAATAATTAAAGCTTTCTAGATTTACTCATAGTTTTCAGTTAATAATTTTGTTTTATGTGACACCGTGTAAGTAAAAGAATGAAAAGTAATCTAAAGAATAAGAATAATTAATCAAGTTTTTATTCCAATTACAACACTTTCTAAATCACCATCTGTTTGATTCTTTGCATTGGCAAGAAATCTTTATAAGATTTTCGTCGATCTCATATTATAGACTTTTGCACCGAACATTGTATAAAACGTTTTTAAAAATTGTAAACCGACTTGAAAAATGAGTAGCATGTTTCATACATTACTTACCGCAAATAAAATAAATGCAAAAATTAGAGTATTTCTCCTGTTGGTTTTGCTGACGTCCGAGACAATCGAAGGTTACAATTTGTATTTTCGTTAACAAATACTAATCATAACGATACAACTAAAGCTTGGCTTCAACTGTTGATTGGATATCTTTACAACGGTATTTATGCTTGAGATTTGTGTGTAATTTTTGTATCACATTTTGGTTTGATCTTTAATTTCTCAAGTTTCTATTGGACTTTGATTTTTGTATACTAGAGATTGATAAGAACTTCTCCCCTAAAATCGTTATATTCAAAAAGATTAATTGTCTTGAAAATCATGGTTATTTGTTTAATATTTTGATTTTATTTAATCGCATTAATCAGTTATTGTATTCAATGTCTCTTACAATTAAATCTTTGTGATCTGAATATTTATTCGACTATTCTATTTATAATCTAAATTGCTTTAGTTTTCTAGCACAGATTTTTTGAGTCAGATAGTTAATTAACCCATTTTTGATGGTCTATTTCTTCATGGCATTTTTACAAAATAGCGCATTTATATTTTCAAATATATTTTAAACCAATCAAACCATAACACAGCATTGGATTCTCAATATTTTTTGATTTCACAGCTTTGTTCGTAAATCACTTCGAAATTACGACTCGATATAATGATTTTTTAAAAGTGCATTTAGGCATCAATATAAGTTATTATTGATGGAAATTGGTTGAGTCGGATTCTTTGGTGAACAATTAATAATAAATCAACGATTTCTCAATCGATAATTTACTATATTATTTAGTGTGAGACCATGAGTTTGAGATTGATGTTTCCACCAAATCTGTAACTTCAGAGATTAATTATGTTGCGTGTATAATATAAATACTGAGAACAATAAAAATATGATAAAATACTTTATTATAATAACAATTATCAAATGTCCAATGCAAATAGATTATAGAAAGAGAAGATTGTCGTGCCCTGAAGAGTTTTATCAGTAATGAAAAACCGCCGGAGGGAACTAAGTGGCGTCCAACTGCGGTATGAAAACTAAAGAAATTTGATTTTAATGCTCACAAATTTAATTACGACTTTGCGAGGTGTTAGTGGCTGAAAACAAATCTCCTTTCGGACAATGATATCAGTTGATTAATATAGAAATTAAAATTTACCACTGTGAAATGAGCATATAAGGAAGATAAATATCAGATTGTAATTTCTGTTTCGCTGAATATTGAAATTCGAAATCGCGCTTGAACTGTAATTCGTGTAGAATTTGTTGAGTTTGTGGCGAAAATACTGAATTTTACTTCAGTATTTATAGTGATTTGGAATATGGGCGCATGATTAATTTTATATTTAATATTCTGATTCCCTTGGCAATATTCGCCGTTGTCATGGTAATTTGATTTTATATTTGAATTTCTCAGACTACGCTTATTATTACCATGGCAACGTGGATTAATAATCATTTTTCAAAGAATTTATGGGTATTTTTAATATAATTTCGCCCACACGCCTACATTTTAATTAATGTGGGTTTATATTTGCAATTATTATTATTTATTATTATGTATATTATATTATTAAGCTTGAAGCCTGCATGGGTATTCCAGACATTATTTTTACCACTTTCGCTAGGAGAAGATATTAAAAGCCCAATACACCTGCATTTACTGTAGAATTATATTTTTAAATTGATCATCCATGCTGGAGTATTCAATGTTCAATATCTTCCTAATCTCGTCGAAAATTATAAATAACAATCAATAATTGAGAAGAAAAACATTTTTGAGAGAAGAATTATCTTGGTATCTAGAGTTATTTAAAAATTGTTCAAACAAGTAATCTTTTAATTTGATTTTAACATTCTAATATGATGTAACTTTCTGGGGGTCTATAATCAATTTGAATGGCTTGGGGTTGGCCCAACTATTCCTTTAAATAAAGTTTAAAATTCATCATCAAGAAATTAATTAAAAAATAGGCTCAACTATAAGTAAACTATTCAACAAAGAGAGCTCCCAAGTTTTGTTGGATTGATTTTGATCTGCTAACATAAATTGTTTTTTCTTCAACAATTAAAATGATAGTTCACAGTTGTCGTTTTTCATCATGTTATATACTAATTTATTATCAATTATCAGTTTCTCTGTATACAAAGCTTTGTTGCAATTTTAGTGCTCAGTACTGTAGTTCTGCTAAATACCCCGCAGTAGTACCCAAGTACTTCGGTATCACCTGATTATTGCTCTGTAATAGATGGGCTGACATTTAATCGTATTATTTAGTTCCGCTTTCAGTTGGTGCAATTATCACGTCGGCTTACTTTATATTTCTTTATATTTTATTTCATCCCATTCTATTATTTCTTTTATCTCTTTACATAAAATACTTCTACAAGCACTTAATTATTATAATAATTATTGTAGAAAGAATTTTTAATCAAAAATAAATATTCCATATAATTAAAATGAAGATTAAAAAATTTAAAATCACACGGGTTTTAAAAAGTAAATAATTATTCAGAACTATAATTGATTACAATTGTTCTCTAATTCCTACAATGAAAAGTAGATGTCCATGATATTGATATAAAAAATTAAGATATTTAATTAAGTCAAGCACAGAAACGCATCAATGATACCAAATGATTGTTTGTTAAGAACATCGAAATTAAGCGAAATGGTTTAGGATCTAATCTAGATAAAAAATTCTTAAAATATTTAATAAAATTCATTTTTCAGACAAATTAACACAAACACATCTCTCAACCGATCTAACTTGTAAGGTGTTATAGAGATAATTGTTTTGTTTGATAAAATTCAAACAATCTAAACATAAATGATTTCAATTTTGTTTGACAGAATACAATGATGTTAACTGAAGTGATATTTCATTAATTTTCAATGAAACATCGCACAATGTTCGCATTTATTTGTAAAAACCAATAACAAATACATTATCTATCAGAAATTTTTATTAATCAAAATATTTTTATTATAATAAAACACGATAACTATTATGTGATATTCATTGATAAATTTGTCCAGATTCTGTACCACTGAAATTGTCTGTACATTAAGCACCATAAAAACTTGTGCATGCCTAAACATAATTTCAGTTCTTGAGCACAATCGTATACCTGTGTGAAAGATTGTGTGTTGTTGATGTACAATGGATTCGTTGAATCAGTTTTTACAAGCAAGCTTAGGCTGAACAAAACCAGTTTAAAACTCGCATTTTCAATTAAATTTCTAGTGATGTTGGCATTAATGTTATGTTGTGTTAAAACGAAAAAGAAAAATGAGGTAAGATTGTCTTTGGATTAATTATGTATAAATATTCATGGATAACAACATTTGTTTTAATATTCGATCTATTAATCAATATCGAAAGTGATTTTATATCGTTTTTATGTTATGTTTACGATCCTTTCTAGTATACTAGAATGTGCAGACGCATCTGTCTCGCAGTTTCATAATCATTAGATATTGTTATTTTAATACAGATGAATTGAATTTCTGTTGAATTGATAAAAAAACAATTATATTTAATGTTCAAAGTAGGCCTCAGGGGCATAAATATCGACATTATTTAATGATATATCGTCGTATTTTTCTATTTGTAATAATGTTCAACAGTTCAAATTATTCTGCAGAAATTAGGTGAAACTTTTTTTCACACGAGATAGTATTACAAACTTGTGATTAATACAAGTCAAATCAAAACACTTTCAAATATTGTAAAAAGGCTTTTATTCAATTTAAAAAACAATTAAATATACATTTTACTTAGTCTCGGTATAACTTTTGAAAACTGAATGTTATCAAAACTATGCTACGTGATTAAATAAAAATTTTTTCCTGAACAGGAAACAATATTTTGATAAATTAAAAGAAAAGTCTAATTTAAAATAAGATTAATATTTATTCGTAATACTTATTAGTATGACAATATTAATTCCGAAAATCACAGGAAATTAATTGGGTTTCAAGTTGTCGTCCATCTTATAATAGAACGGATTGAATTTAGATCATATTTAATTCTTGTCGATACTAAGGTAGTCATTTTCGATCAAATAATAATTCATGTTATTTTTCCATTATTCAGAAAATAATTTATATTCTAATTTAATTTCAAATGGTGTTTGTATTACGATTTTAGAATTTTAGATACTTAAACATATTTTAGAGATCTATCTTTAAATTTAGAAAATATGATATGTAAACAAAACCGTTTGTATCAATTGTATTAGAAATTTTTCAAAAATAAAGTTATTTCTCATAATATTAAGATTTTGTTACACAACAAGTCACTCGATTTTCAATTTTGAAGGTCATATTTTAAATTTATGATTAACAGTGTATAATTAGAGGAGCTTATTCATAGATAATTATTTTAAGTAAATTACAATAGCATTTGTAAGCCACTACTATTTTATAAAAGATGCATCGAAAAGGAACTGAAAAGTCACGACAACAAATTATGTATTTAAGACCAATTAAATAAATAAAATTATTGTCTTTTGATATTAATTTATGAAGTATTTTTGAAATTTAAATTTTTTTATCCTCAAGGCATTCATGAAATTTTTTCTTTTTCGTATTTTTTGTGATTAGTTCTCACACTAATTTTTTAAAGATTGATAAGGTTTTATTGGTTCGACTCATGAAATTATTAAAAAGATGGTTTTCTAAATTGTATCACTGTACTAATTGATATCCCTTTGCACTTGTTATTTTGCCAATCATTCATTCTGCGATGATTTTAAAGTTTATATCAATAATTTGTTTGAATATTTTGATTAAATATACTTTTGGCTTGACCTTCTTAAATTGTTTTTAATTCGTATTTAGCGAAATAGTAGCAACCAACAAATTTAATTATTAAAAATTATCATTGAAGTGCGAAAATCTTCTATATTCACTAATTTCTTTAATCTGCTTCTAGTATTTAAAATCTTTATTACGAGCTAGATGGATTTAAAAATATTTTCGATAATGAAAAGATGGATATTTTTACTTTTGATCTTTAGATCAAATCGAATGAAAATGATAAAATTACAAAGGCAACTGATGAAGATGTGATTAATGAAACCAAAGCACCGAAATTGAATACTTCACTCCATGATGAAAATGAAAATGTCGAAGAAACAATTTCCAAAGCGAATGTCAATTATGAATTTAAGGAGTTAAATTCAAATATACCAATCCCTGGTGAAAACGGTAATTTACTTCGCAAGACTTTTCGATTTGATTATGTTTGGCTTGGATATGTTTTTCTATTAACTATCTAAGAAATGGTCCTAAGAAAAAAGATGCCCGCTAGAAATTTTCTATAATTATTAAAATAAATTAATTCATAAAAAAATGTTACACTAGGAGAAATAACTCAAAGGAATTCCTAGGAGAAGCGATCTAAATATCTTTGCTTTAATTAGTGTAGTCTGAAAATTTGATCGTGGAAATAATAGTGTTCTTTCTAACTTTGAATTGTCAAACACCCTAAATATTCATTTTGATAAGAAAACTCGATAACGAGAATTTAGCTCACTGCTTATCTGATTTCTGATAAATTTCTCTGACGTTATATTTTCCAACAGATAGCTTTTACATAACAATTAAATGAATTTTCGATTTTTGTCAGTGATAATAATTTTTTAATAATCCAAAATATTATATTTCTTACAAAAATCAATAACAATATTATAATTTATTAGATCAACCAATAATGTAAAGGCAATATTTATTGATAAAACTGAAATTACATTTCATTGGAAATTATAATGTTATCAACAAATTAGACTACAAATCTGACATGATTTTATAGATCTCGATTATCTGTGAATTGGTTATTGGGATACTCATTTCTGATTGGTTCCGAAAGTTGTATGGTTGGTGATTTTATAATCAAGATGAATTTCCATAATTAGTTAATCAATGACTATAATCGTTCCATTTGGGTATTTCTGTCTTAGTTTGATTGCCAAGGCAGCTAATGTTTGTCTCGGATAAATCGTCGCTAAGTGGACGGGTTGAACTCAAGTTAAAAATGATTATTGTTGTCGAACAGGTTATATTCAAAGATTTAACATCAATAATGGGTGCGAAATTATTGATAGAAAGCAGTTATGATTATGTTTTGTATTTATCAATGATTTAATGAAAGAAAAATAGAAATACTTTCACCAGAACATGCTCGATCACAAACTTCTCAGATGGGGAATAACTTGAGGAAAATGTTAGTAAAAAACTAATAAAATATATTGATAATGTAAACAGGAATTCTTACTGCTGTTCTGATTGAAAAATTAATGTTAAACTCTCCTGAAATGGTTAAAGTTGTGTTACTTGTGTAATTCCTTAGTCGACCTTATAACGAAAAACATACATTGAACATGGGTGGTCAATTTTAGATCTTGTAAGGAATAATAACATATAATTATCATATTAAAATATAGTATATCTCTACAAGACGTCAAATAAAAGGTTCGAGTGTCAAGAAGAAAGTTTCAAGAATAAAAATAATAAGAATAATATATGAGCTTCCCTTGTCCGAAAAATGAAGGGGTGTGGTAAAATAGCACATATGGATATATTTATGGCTTGAG
>JBBMOY011149327.1:0-10280 GCA_037951405.1 Platydemus manokwari
GATTGTTTCAAGGTAAACTTGTGTAATTGTGATTAATAGATTATTTATAATTGTTTGCCATTTTTATATTCAACAATATATTCCCTTTCAGAACCGTAGCATTTAAAATCATCGTTGCAAAAAAAATATATCGCGACAATGGGATTAAAATAAACTTAACAATATCGCTACAGTGCGGTTAATATAAAATAAAATAAAATAGTTGCTTCATACAATAGCAACTAAATGTTCCGATTTTTAGCATTCATCATAAAAATTTAATCGACTTCAGGCGTCGATAAACGCTACATTTTCCAATAGTTAAACATCGTTACAAAACTAATTTGTTTTTAATACAACCAAATTATAAAAATTTATAAATTGCTATAATATACATCGATATTTCATACATTCTACTTTTATACACTGAATATTGTCATTATTATACACGATATTGCTATAGTTATTGTCAGGACCCCAACATTAATAATAATATTAAATACATATACCCGTATCTCACAAATTGTTGGCCAAATACATTGTTAAGAAGTTAAACATGAAAAATATTTTATAACGATATTTAAACAAATCTACATTCTTCCGATTTTATAAATTTCTATTTATTGATTATTTCAAATTTATGAAAATCTTTTACAGTAATTTCAAACTTTCACATAAATGAAAGAGGAAATGGCAAAGCAAGATATAGGTAATAATCTTGAAGGACCAATCTCTCAGAGTGCTATTAATTTAAATGAAAACTTCCAATCAATGAGGCATAAATGATTTCAATAATTTTGCGAAATCGATTACATCACATTACCATTTGCATTGAAATGCATTCTGAAGATTTTAGTATTCTTAAATTACTCTTCTTTTAAATCGGACTTCTTATTGTTGAGTGAGATGAAATTCGGCAAAAAGAAAAACGAAATTGCACCTTGGAACCCTTGTTTTAGCACTTTAAACATTTGCATGCCTACACAATCATACAGGCATGGCAATCGGTCAATCCCAGTGAAGGTAGAAAGTAAATTACAATCGGGAAAAGGGCATACTACACAAAATACACTTCTAGGGATTGACCAATCTCATTCATGTAAAAACCTAAAAACCCAATAAGAACACAGAAAGAAATACACTAAATCAAATTGTAGTACATCATGACTCAGAGAGATATACACAGATCGCGAGTATAAAAAGAAATGTAAAGATGGACAACTGCTGTTTGGAAGCCAGATTTGGGTGAAAATATTGTACTTGTATTTTGATTATCGTGGTTTTACGTCAGTTAGTGTAGTTGTATGTTGACAAATATACATTAATTGGGAGACAAAAGTTTGTTATTCATTTATACGCCACCAATATTAAAATTCTACTATGCCCTTATCACATGGCGTCACGAGCAGATTTAGAAATAGTTCGATTAATTTTCAAGGAAACTGTTACTTTTAATGGTGAAAATGAGGAATAATTTCTATCATCAGTGGATAAATATGCAGAAGCAATGCGGATTCCGGAAAATCTTAGAATCAAATTCATATCAAATTATGCAGACGCTGGTGTAAAGATGGAAATAAATTCTAATTTAAGTAACACAGGATAGTCATCTTCGATTAAGAAAATTCTTGTCGATATATACAAGAAGAAATCAGCACTGACAACATATATAATGGCGGTCGGAGTCCATTAAAGACTTTTCAAGAAGATTTAAAATTTCCATGGTTGGAATTGATATCAAGATTAAGGAAGAGGTTTCCAAGAAGATATTCATCAAAGGGCTTCTTAATAAGAGGCAGTTGAACCCCAAGAATATAGATGAAGCCGTCAGGCTTATCAAGGAAAAAACTAATGCCTCGAATCCGAAAATTTGAATATGTTGTGGGAACTGAAAAACATAAAATCAAATGAAAAGGATATCATTGACAGATTAAAGGCTGAGAATTGGTAACTTAATTGGTAACAGAAATTTTAAACATTCATTTAAACCAGTGATTTCCAAAGTGGTGCCGCATGGATCCAGAGGGTCGATGGTGAATACAAGCTCATTTGGGGGCGATAATACTATAAGAATGTAAGAAAATGATTAATAAAAATTTTGATGGATCTCGTTTGCTCAAAACGCTTAATTTGTATTTAAACAACGTACTGTATGTTCTCACTAAAATTTTTAAACTATGTGTAATCGCGCACTCAATGCTACTGCATGTGCGCTTTGTCGTTTGCAACGTCGAAGTCTGGTAGTAGAGCGATAGTATTTCCGGGATTCCCAGTAATGATTAACTGAAATAAAACTAAAAGAAAGGTTAGTTTGTTGTGATATTTAGTAGAAGTTAAAATTAAGTAACAAAAGATAATAGCATTAAGATTTTTTATAATTTGCTACTAAAAGCTAAAAAAATTGTGTGGGTTAGTTTGGGGACGCCACGTAATATTTATTCTGAAAAGGGGGTTCGATAAAATTTCTACAACATACATATTGTGAAATTAAAATAATCTGACATTTATTCAACTATTATTGAAATGTGAAAATCGAAACATAGTGATGAATTTCATTTCAATAATCAAAGAAACTTTTATTATAGCAGATATTCATCGACACTTCAAAGATTGGACATAAAAGTAATACAGTCATTTGTAGAAAATAGATAAATTGGCATAAGTGTTAAGAAAAGGGATCCTTTGAACTACTTGCGTTATAATGAATTTTCGCGCAAGAGTTAATTTTATAACTTAATTTTATATATAATTGTGACCTTTGATGTTTTTTATAATTCATTTATTATTTCACCTTTTAGGATGTCTAAAATGGACAAATATGGACAAAATATGATTTTAGAACTGTTGGATTATATCGGTAAATGTATCAGAGTTTTAATAAGATTAAAAGTGTCTTAACGTAAAAGGTTAATTGGCTATGTTTGAAGATTTTATTATATTACTGAACTCTTTTTATTTATAGTGCATCCGACTCCAAAAGATGTATTTTTATAAATATGAAAGATATAAAAAGAACAGATTGTAAATAAAATAACAATTAAGATATATAACTTTATAATTTACTAGAATGAAATTAAAAATCCGGCACCTATTCAGATACAAGTTAATTTTTTTAATCTATTTTTGGCATTATTAAATTATATTTATATATTTTCTAATTTTATCAGGGTTTTTGTGCCTGGATATTGAAAAACTTTTATATACTTTCATTATTTTTTATTTCGGGCTATTTCCGTATCTAACAAATCTATACCTCTCGATAAAATAGCCTCCAGTAGGAGTTGGATTTATATCACAGCTGATTATTGCACACAAATTACCATTCATTTTAATTGTTGATAACTGTAAGCCGATACAATTTTATAAAGCACGTATTAAAAACGATTTATAAATTGTTTTATAAATAATTCATATTTTTTCTATAACTTAAACACCTAATTTTCCTACTCTTCTATAACTTCATGTCATGGATTTTCTACAATCTAATCCCAATGCACGTTCGCATACAAGAGTAAATTAGGAAATGTATATGATTGAGAACAGAAAAGAACTGTATATAGTTGATATAAGGTGATATTCAAAACTACAACAAGTAGCAAAACATTAGTGAGAGAAACTGATAGTAAGTTCTCTTTCCTTGATTTTTGGTTTAAATATGAATTAAACTGGTGTGATGAAGTGGGAAATTTTGAATGAAAATATGAATGATGCTTATCGATAAAACAAAGAACACAATAATTTGTTAATTAGAGTTAGGTATTGATTAGCTTCACAAACATCGACCGTAGCGAAATGAGAACAAATATAATATTATAATCAATATTCAAACAATTCAATGATTATTACTGGGAATCGTTACAAATTCAACAAGTTTAAACCAAAATAATGAAACAAGTAACCTAGATGAACTATATCACATATAGTGCTAAATGTTTATGACCTAGATTATGATTGACCGACATCGTTATATTGTGCATGTACTAACTCAACCGTATAAATATTCATATAAACAACAACTTTATCAGCAACATTGCTAGATTCCATGATGAATATCAATGTGAATGATATTGAAAACTTGGAACAGTTGGAAATTAATGATTTGAAAGAAGACACAATTAAAATAAATGTATACATTGAAGCTCTAAAAACATGGGTGCAATCAATGCCTCATCTCCACTGTCCGATAAGTATTTATTATTTCATTTTTATATCTCAACAGTTGATTAAGATGATCGAGAATTTTATTTGAAGTTTCTACGAATTTCTAAATTCGATTTACAAAAAGCTAAAAGACAATTGGATAATTTCTGTACAACCAGATATTCCGTGAGGGGTTCTCCTCAATATTTTAAATACAATGATATCGACAATGAAATGATTGAACGATTTTTCAAATTAAAGTAGAGATGTGATTAATAAATAAATGATGCTGATTTATTTAGAATAATGAATCCTCTAGACAGAAATGAAGAAGGGCAGTCTTTCGTGTTATTTACACTAAGTAACATGATCAGTGCATTTATAAAGATTTAAATAAAAGAAATCATAAAATTATTATGTGAATATAATCAATTTGTAATTTCATTTACAGAAAATTGGGATCTTGATATCATTCCACTTGTTCAATGGACAAATATTGTTTTCATGCTATACGATATAATTATGTATGAAGAATCGACAGAAATGCTGGGGTTAAAAATAATTGTTGATTTTTCGAATGCATCCGAAAAAGTGGCAAAAGTGTGGACTGATCCAAAATATATCATGCAAATACTAAGAATTTTGCAAGTAAACTTACGATAGCCTTCTTGATATCTATCATGTTTATGAAAAAATATAGGATGCGTATCCATGGAGATTGAAATCAATAATTTTCTACAATGCAGATGAATATTTTAATTGGTTTTGCAAAATATCTTATTTTTATTCAAATGAAGAAATGAAAAACCACGTAAATTAATTGTTTAAATGATTGGCAAATTTTATTATCTTTATTTATTATAAAATATATGAAAAGTTTAACATTAACAGCAAAAATAATTAAGGATGATAATAAAAATAAATAAAGATAACCTTGAAGAAAACGTAAATATAATTTATAAAAATATTAATCTCTGATTCAAATAAACAGACAGGACTTTTTCAAATCTTTAATATTCATTTAACTCCTACGATATTATCTCAAATAATCTATCCGAGAAACTGATCGTAATTATAACTTCAATTTCAGTTGTTGATATTCAAGAAAGACGAATTGAATAAATTGCATGAAATTGATGGATTGAAAAATCTGTTACCACCTGAATTAGGTGGACTCGGAAATGTATTGGAATCACATGCAGGTTATTTATATTCATGTATTTGTATTATCTGATAATTATATCAAATATAGAGAAATGGAAACAGAAATTTCTTAACTACTACAAGGATAGAAATCCGTGGGGATGTATTAGTGTTGATGAATCGAAACGTTCGGAAGATACCTTAAAATACCTGATCGATTATCCCGAATATGAAGATGCCAAGCTATGATTAGGAATAAGTTTGAAGTAAAATGAAAATATGACAGTAGAGAATATTTCCAATTTGATATTCAACTCGACATCTGTTTTGTGATTGATATAATTGTTAAATAATATGGGTGCTGATTATTTTATGTTTTAATTTGGAATTAATAAGAATAAATAATTATCTTGATGATATATACTTCAAGTCATAATCTTTTTCCCATTTAATTTCCTTAAAAAATTCACTATTATAAATAACAACAAAATTGTAAATTGATTATATTTACATAATAATTTATAATTTCTTTTATTTACTTGGTGACAATAATACAAATGATTTTCTTGCTTTATTTATTCTCAGTAGAGTCACTATTCTAAACGAAAATGATTCGTCAACATCATTTATTTGTCAATCATTTCTGTGGTGATTTAAAATCGTTTCAAAGATTTCATTGTCGATATCATTGTGCTTGAAATATTAAGGCGAACCCTTCATACAATACTTGATTGTACAAAAAATTATCCAATTATCTTTTAATTTTATGTAAATCGAATACCGAAACTCGTGGAATCTTTAAACTGTTTTATCTTTTCAATATAAATAAATAAATCTCCATTCTTCTCAAAACAAGACATGAATTACGAACCTTGTACAACCAGGTTGAACAATTGTTATATTTTGGTTGATTTACTGCTCTCATTCACGAAATCATTAAAGTTCAGCTGTTGGCGCTATTTTTTGAATTATTTCAAGACAGACGCTATGTGTAATGAGATTGATACGCTAATTGGGTTGGTTAGAAAAACAACCAAAAATCTTCACGGAAACTATGTAAAAAACTCTCAAAAGATTAATACACATCATGTGAACAAGCGGATAAGTAACTAGGCGATCAGATTCAATCCATATTTAGAATACCAAATTAACTGGTGAATACTCTGCACCACTCATTCGATACAAAAACAATCTAAATAAAACTGAAGATCGAACTCGACGAAGTGAAAAATCTAAGAAATCTTATCAAAATAATAATTATAACTCTAATCTTGTTCACTCTTCTAGATTAGATCCTGCCAGATTTACCACTTCAAATTCGAACACAGATAGTATCCATACCGCAACCCAGAGCATCCAGTTTAGAGGTCTACCTGCGCATGAATTTTATTACGAAAGCGAAAAGCCAGAAACCTCTATGGATCTAGTTCTAAAAATTTTATTTTATATTATCTTTAATTAATATTTCCAACATCACCGAATTTACTAATTTATTGAATGTTAATAATATATCTCTAAATAATTTTAATTCGAATACTTGAATTATCTACAATTGACCCCATTTTATCATCACAACTAAACAAACCCTTAATTGACCTTGATGCCCACGATACCTCATTCTCTAACAGCAATATATCCAAAAACAATAAAGAAAGCAGATTCAAATTTAACTGACCAATCAACACAAACCCCATGATGGAAATAGATAATATCACTCTGGTACATTACCAAAAACCAATTTTATCCTCAGATAACCTGAACCAAGATGATTTGATTTCCTTTATTGTCGTAGAAACAAGCGGCTTAGATCCCGATGACATTCACCTATCATCATCTGACATTGACACAGGTATTATCCAACATATCCCTACCACCGAAATCAAACCCACCATGACCAACAGTGATATCCAGACCAATCTATATGAAGGCGTACCATCCCTTAACACTCGTATGCTCATGCTTGACAACAAATCTGCCACCTGCACATTATGTGATAAGGACT
Source organism: Platydemus manokwari (assembly GCA_037951405.1). Lineage (NCBI taxonomy): Eukaryota > Metazoa > Platyhelminthes > Tricladida > Geoplanidae > Platydemus > Platydemus manokwari. The sequence goes on from JBBMOY011149327.1 coordinate 7,265, forward strand.
ACTGCTATCCTTTTTCCAATAATAACAATGTCTCCAAACATTACGTAGATAAACACCACAAAGATATTCCCAATAATTTCACCGTACTCTGTCACTGCAGATACCTGGGGAACTTCCTTACCTTAAAAACCCACAATGGTGAGGACAAAACCTCCACCCATAACAATTGTCCAGAGTCCACCTTTGAAGCCCAGATGACCTCTCCGTTAAATGACTATCGAGATCAGTCATTGAAGCATTTATCCAATCTAAGATCCCTGCCCCTACCGAACAAGTCTTTAATAAGCCAAAACCTGCAATAGCAATTATTGAGAACGACTATAAAACCTTTTTACCAATCTTTCCCGTTTTACAACCTGGCCTCATGGGAAATTGCTTATTGGCTCATTCATTGAAACAACAACCATTGGAACGTTAAAAAAATAGATACCATCAAGTCCGCATCATTTTTTAGAAATTCCAATACCTTTTTCTTAAGTGATGTCCAGAAATTACTATGGACCACCCTTGACGCTTTTTTTCAAAATCTAAAGGCAATTAGGTCCAATATTGCCATCACTCAATTCATTATTCCCAGCCTACAATGCGGACTGCGGTCTATTTGTGATCCAACACATTCTCGACTTCTGTCAACCACCAAGCTTCTATTCCCCATCACTACCAGACCTTAGGAATGAAATAAATCAAACTATCTCCAATATCTTAAAATTTAGAAATTCACATACAACGATTGTGTCAATATTAAAAGACGCCCTAAAACTACTTGAAAATGAGTCTCCCGACCTCACCGAAGCACTTTCAATGGCCCGTTAAGCAATCACCACACTAGAACCAACACGGTTCCACAATGGGCAATCCATCAAACCATCAGAGCTACATTTCAATACCCCACAATCTTCAGACTTCAAACTCCGTCAACATTATACACTTCAACTCAAGAAAACAATAAAGCAACTACTCCCGTCCTGCTCTGCACTCTCATTATCATCAATGGAAAATATTATTAATCATTTTACTATTCCACCCCTTCCTCCTACCCCTATCAATTTTAACCCATCTCTCCCGAATAAAATTGACAACGGTAACCTCAAAATGATTACAATAGAAGATGTCGTTAATTGCTTTAAGAGTTTATCAAACTCCGCCCGGGATGTGATGGATTAGAATAAGATAAATCCCCAACACACTTATCTAATGACACTATTTAATAAAATACTATCCAGCAAATACATCCCGAAACAATGAACTACATGTAAGATCAGTCTTATGTTGAAACCCGGAATAAACACCACATCACATATATTCCTAATGACCCAAAGCACTCACGGACACATGATATATGATTTTTGCCACTATTCTAAACAATAGACTCCTCAACTGGATAACCTCGGGAAATCTGATTTCACCTAACCAAAAAGCAATACTTGGACTCACCCCCGCATCGCTAGAATATTATATTCAAATAGTAGTGTGTGCCTCTAGGTTTTTCACCAGCCTTGATGACAACTTCCTTGAATTCATTGTGTCCCATCTTCTCTTTATATTTGGACAAAGACTCGAATCCTCACATCCAGTCAATATAGACACAGCGCTTTCACGGATTAGCGATAATATCCCTTCATCCAAATACCCTTCTTCTACCTGGTGGACCAAAATCCGATTCGCAGTACGGAAGCTTAGAAAACACAACATCAATATCTAATTCCTTTCACACGAAATTGAAACTAAAATGACCACAGGTAACGACTTAATCTACTTTTTCCCTATCGGAAATCGCTATAAACTTTGTGATATCTTACACAAAGCCTTTCAAATTATAACCAGTGGAAGACCCTCAAAAAACAAGGTCATCTGGTGCATTGTTTCTCCGCCTCAACACACTCCCAGAAACCTCTCAACAATTGTCAATCTCCGCAGAAGTCTGGATATTCACACACTGGACCTGCAACAATCTCCTACTACTGAAATTCTCTCCTTGCTTCATTAAATACAACAAATCCATTTTATGCCGGTACTACAAGACTGAACCCGAGACCGCTGCCCATGTTTTCATACACTGCCTCACAATACCCAGAAAATGTAGTAAACGCCACACCATGATTCTGGAATTTTATAGGAAAATATCTACAGTCCTTCGAGATTAAAACCGATATAGATTCGACAACATTTGAGATTGATACTAGGCTCAGACTTGACTTAATCACCAGAAGCAACGCGAATAAACACACATTTGAAATTGACCTAAAAATGCCCTATGGCATGGATACAAATCTACATTGTTCCTTAAACTAAGATCAATATAAAAAGTAACAAGACAAATAGCAATCACCAATAGACACTAAATAGCACTACATGTTCAAAATATAGGGGTATTAGGTTCATGGAACCCTCATTACGATAAAATACTAAAGTCAATCGGATTAGACATTAAACAAAAAAACTTACTGTCTTCACTTATAGTTACAGGACTTTTAAGAGACGCCTATGCCACCTATACTCCCCACACAAGCCAAAACAGACTTAAACTAAAACGCCCCCTAATACAATAAGCCCAAATCCGCTACCTTAATCATTCCATAAAAACTCACCACTCGTCTAAACTATCATAACTCATTATCACTTCATACTCATACTTAATTAACCATTGTCAACTTAACTATAAATCTTGATCTTATTAATTACTAAACTATAATTAAAATTAAATATCCCACTAAACCACCAAAACTTTAAGTTCAATATAATTAACTATAATCATTACCAAAATTTTATATTTCATCCTTAATAACCTAACATCAATCTTAATCTTAAAATTTATTATTGTCTTTAATTAATTTTAAAATAAATTTACATTTTCTTCATTTTTTTACACATTTCTAAATATCTATACAAAATCTTCGCCAAAGTTTTTTTAAATAAATTAAACAACTAACTCTACTTCATTCTATTAGGTTGGTGCAAAAATAATGGCCTTTTTTAAATTGGCTTTTCATTTTTAAATATTAAATTGAAGATCTTA
>JBBMOY011149438.1:0-10280 GCA_037951405.1 Platydemus manokwari
TATCAGTAAAATCAATAGCAATAATAACTATTATTATAATTTTAATTATTAATATTACCATGGTGATGATATATATAATATCAAATAGGATTCATTCATCAAAGAAAAATAAGAAATAATAATAATAATAATAATAATAATAATAATAATAATAATAATAATAATAATAATAAAGCTATTATAATAATGATATATAAACATATCTATAGTTGACAATAATAATAATGGTAATACATGTGATAAAATATAAATGATTATCACTGATATTAAATATAAACAATTAAATATCAGCTTACATCGAGATCATCAAATTTTGTCCAGAGAAATTGCTGTAAATCATTAATAATAGAATCACAATCTTTACGAATGCCTTCGAATGATGGCAGATCTTGATATCGGTCCAGTACTGATTGAGCTTTATTATGACTGCGAACAGCTGATAGATATTGCTTGTTGTCAATACTGTTACGCAATCTTGCAGGCAGCTCAAACAGGTATTCTAACTGCAAACAAAGTGATATATCAACCAATATCCAACAATTATAGAATATCCATGTTAGTGGGACAACAGATTTCAATGAAAAATATAGTTTCATATTCAATTATTGCTTAATAAAATCACTTCTTGACCTCTTGATATCGACTTATTTTAAACAAATATATTGGTTTCTAGCATGATAAATACTATTCTAATCTGTTTCGCACACATATATCATATTTGGTATAAATAATAATAAATTAAACTAAAATAATAAATATTTTTTATGTCATTTGACACAACTTTGAGTGAAAAGATATGTAACAGAAAAAATTAATATTTAATACCGGGATAAAGAAATGATTACCCTTTTTAATAATTGATGTGTACCAGATAATTTTTTCAATTCCTCTCTTCGAGGATTAAGATCAGATTGCAGCTCTCTAGAAATGGAGCTCACTTCATTCATTTGTTTACCCAGTAAACTCATTTCATCTTCAACATATTTGAAATCGCTTTTCATCTGAAAAAAATAATTTACATAATCTATTGGTTAATTTCAGTAGTAACATTTCGTATTGTATCCGTAGCATAGATAAATTTATTGTAATTATCATAGACTAAAGTTTGCATCTCAGAATCTAGACTCCTTATTTGATCCAACATCTCTTTCTCTTTTTCCATTAATGTAGACAAACTTTCTTCTTTGATAATTTTTTTAATATATGCATTGTAATCAAATTCTGAGCTATCCAAGTCATAAATATGAGGAACAGTAGAATTAGAATTAGCAGATTTATAGTAACCCAATAACTTTTCTTTTCGATTTTTACGTTCAGCGGAGGTATTTCCGTCCATTAGTTAAATGCTAAATAAAAGCCGATTGGAATGTTTTAAAATAAATCTTAGTAATTCAAATTATATAAATTACGTAAATAATATTAAAACACATAGTTATTATGATTTATTTAAATATATTTGGTAATAACTACAATTTTTTTAATTTTGATTTCAAACATATTTATTCATAACAAATTTAGTTAATATGCTGTTAAAAAGTAATAAAGGTATCGAAAAATTTAAAGTACCGAAGTTACCAAGACACTATTTGAAATTTTTTTTATTTGAAAGATTAAATTTGGATTTTTAAAAAATTATAAAATTTTATTCTCATATCAGAGATTTAACAATGTTTATTGTCAGACATAAGCAAATGCCAAGTTGCATTAAATTAACAGTGATAAAATATTCGAATATTGTAATTAACTTAACAGCGAGCTTCAATATAATACGACTGAGGCAAGATATGTTGAAAGCCAATATTAATAATTTATACACTATCATACGCCGGTCATTTTGTCATCTTGCAAGTAGTTAAACGTTGATACTAAAGTGTATCATAAACTAAGGTCATAATACTACCTAGTGGGCAAATAGAACTCACACGTGATTGATAAAATATGGATAGTGCCTATATAAAAGAAACTAATGACGGAAATAAGATAATCAAATTTGTCAGACCACGAAAAGTTATATGTTGATGTATTTTGACAGGACATGGTTCAGTCTCAGTAATCTGGAAATTAATTATCTAAAAAATGCTTTAAATTTTATGATATCCTTAGTAATCTGTGCTTATCTGGGGAGATTCTTGTGCATTGGACTTTGTTCTTCATATGAGCATTCGTTGTTCGAAAATACTTTTGTTGGGATCACCCCACACATCTCACACAACACTCTCACATGTTAATATTTCAATAGAATAATAGAATGATACATTGTACATATTACCCAACAAAACATACCCAGTAAAATAACATGCAGCATGCAGAACAAACAAGCCTTTAACTATGGAAGTCGAGATCCCAAATATATTTAAAGTACAATTCCAATTTTTCAATTCCAATCATCAAATTCAAATATAGTTCCAATTTTTTAATCCCAATCAAGTCTAAAATAAATAACATAACTGATCAATTTTTAATTACTTGAATAACATAACTTATCAATTTTTAATTACTTGACTTATGAATTTATTTAGAATTTCTTTATTGTGTTGTTATATTATTATTTATTGTGTTGGATTATTATATTATTATGTGTTACTTATTAATGTGGTTAATGTAGTGGAGCGGCGAAAGAGCGGGTGAATTGAGAATAACGGCAATAAACACAGAATGAAATAATAAAAAAATAATCAATATTATAATAGAATAAGAAGAATAAAAAAATAAATACCAATGACTAGGATTATAATTATAATAAAGAGTAAGATTAAAAATAATAAGTATTTTATTTATGTAAGAATAGAAAATACAAATTAATAATTAATTAGAGAGAAGTTAAAAAGAATTAAATAACAGATAGCGAGAAATAATAGTTGAAAAATTTAAAATATGTAGACAGTATGCAAATTTACTGTCGACAGTAACAATGTTACCGAAAATAGTAAGCGGGAGCTGGCTTAGTAAAGTATAAATACTGAACTGAGAACAGAACCAAACACACAAAAAAGCCACAAAACATTCACTGTGATCGTCGAAATTGATAATTGAGAGAATTGCAAGAATCTTGGATCTAATCGAAGCGGAGCAGCGACTTTAAATAGAGCCTAAAGGAGGAAATATATAGAATTTAATTTTTCACGAGGAATTTTTAGCCATAGTTATCGCGAGTATTTATATTGCTGTTGCGAGGATTTGCTTTTCAACATTAGAGTAAGGAGTATTTAATTTTCTTAATTGTCATTTTTCTACGATCATTTAAGTAAAATAATAATCAGTAAAATTTTTCAATACTAAGCATAATTAATTGATAATTTAATATAATATTGTCGAAAATTTCTCTTCTTCACCGCGCATGTTTCCTTCGTCCGCTTCGGATTTTTGCTGGCTACTTGCTGAGGCAACGTGCCTGCTATTTGATAACATTTTTATTGTTCACATTTTCAAGCCGTTCATTGTTTCTTTTTTGCTTTATCGAATAAACATTATTAAAACTATTATTGGTGTTTTGATTTTATTACTAACTATATATTAGGAACTTGGGGGTTAATACTAATTTAATAGTAATTTCGCGAATAATAGTTTGCTCATAACTGCTCCACGTGGGAAGAATAATTGATTAAATTTTGCAGGCTCAGAACGGTGTAATCGTCAAAGGATTAAGTCAACGTCTGACCTTTAGATAGCACTAAACATTAATTTTTCCAATAGCGAGATCTTCATACCCGTTATTGAAGTCTCTTAGGACCAGACAAAATCAAATCACCCCACACTAATAAATTTCATTTAGTACTTTTGGACAATTTTTGTGTAAAGTTTGTTTACTAAATTTTTTGCAAGCCTTTTTTTGCAAAAAATATGTCAAAACAGTTATCTTGTATAGATTCAATGCTTTGATTTCTCTACCTCTGGCTGAAAAAGATAAATTTTGATTCAATTCTTAATCTTGTTCTTGTTTTTGAAAGTGTAATTTCACTGTTGTTCGGTTAAGCGTTAGTTCCGTTGTGGTACGTTTGTATTAAGTCACAATATATTTGTATAACTGATCATGAGGCAAATTTCAATTTAGGAATTCTTTATTTCATTAAGAAATTTTGAATTGCAATATTTATCACATTAATTATATTTAACGTGACACTGGTTAATCCAATACTAGCAGTTATGTTCATTTTCTGTCTCAAATAATCATTAGCATTGTTTTTGCTTACTGTTTATTGACAACTATGGATTGCCTAAGTATCATACCTTCATAATTCAGCGTTAATTTCCTCAGATAATGTTCTTGTATTTCCATATTTTAATCATCATTAATAACTTCATTTTTAAATCTATAAATACATCTGTAACTAATGTATATTTTGGAAAATAACAATTTTATTCATTTTTATTACTTGAAGTTTATAATATAAATGAAATTAAATGTCCATCAGGTTTATGAAGTGATACTTAAATGATTTAGAAGATTTTTAAAAAGTAATTTAAGTATTGCTGATATAATTTTCATAGTCCATTTTTACTTGGTTTGTTTTACAGGTTAAAAATTAATTTGAAAATGCAAAATATTTTCAAAGTCATAAAAAGTTCCAATTTAAATTTTTTCAGAACCTATACAGTTCAAAATCATTATGACATTTGTATTGTCGGTGGTGGTCCAATTGGTTTTGGGTTAGCATCATTGATAGGTTAGAAAGTGTTTGCAAATATTAATAAAACTTCTATTATCACCCATTTTTACAATGTAATTTACGTAGGGCTTGATTCAAACTTAAAATCTAAAAAGACACTGATATTAGAAACTCAAAAAGAAAAAAAATTTGTTAGAAAATCCGAATTTTCCAACCGCACGGTTGCATTAAGTCCTAATTCCAAAAAAATTCTCGAAAGTTAATAATGAAATATCGGTTTTACAATATATGATTAAATTCTGTTATTAGAATGTGGAGCATGGGATATAATTTCTAAAGATAGATATCATCCTGTCAAGAAGATGTTTGTAAGATTTTTTAATTTTGGAAGTTGCCATCTTTAATTAATTTAATAATAAACATTAGTTTTTTATAAAATATTTCTATTATATTTTCTTAATAACCTTAACGATGTTTTTATTAAAATTCTTTTGAAATCTTAAAAAGTTATTGTAAAAGTCAATTATTTCAGGTTTGGGAACAATCTTCGGATTCATTTATTGCATTTCAAAACGACGATGTAAGCTCGGAACTGGCATATATAGTGAAGACCGATTTGTTACAACATGCTATTACATCGACATTACATAATCGGGATAATATTGAAGTGAAATATCATTCAAACGTGATCGATGTTGAAATGAAAACCAATGAAGCGAAAATTATTGTTTCCGATGGATCGGAAATGTTTTCGTCTCTCATAGTAAGTGATAGGTGGTGATAGAAATCAGATCAAAATATTGTCCAATCAGATCGGTGCAGATGGTTACCAATCACAGATCAAGAAATTATCTCACATTGAATCGATTGTGAGAGATAATAAACAGAAAGCTATCGTTGGTGTGGTCAAATTTAGTGATGAGGTGTGGCCGATGATATATTTATTAGCTGAAAGGATTAGATTAGTTCTTGTAGATTGATAATTCCGGATTGGCTTGGCAACGGTTTACACGGGATGGACCGATAGCATATCTGCCGGTGAGTCAATTTCACGCATCAGTGGTTTCTTTTAAAATAATTATTGGGACGCTTTGATTAATATTTGGTGTTAATCTCGGAATTCAGGGACATTTTAAGATCACAGTAGTTGTGATGGTAACTGTTTTGCACGAAATGTACCAATCAAATTCTTATTGGTCACTGATTTCACGCATCACTGATTTTGCAGGGTAGGGTTAGTTTTTCGAAGCTGTTTTTCAAGTGAATAGGTCTCTAATGAGATAATATGGATTGTTTGAGTTGCTACGGGAACGGCTTCATTATTCGAAGCCAATCAAATAGTGTCTAGCTAAGCCGAATCTATGATATTTTAATTATAATTTATTAGTGAAAATTATTTAATATCAACATCTGTTTATCACCATAGCAATGCAATTTATGAATGATTTAATTTAATCACTATCAGCTTGACCATCACCATGGTAACTTAATCTGGAGCACTTCTGGTAAGAAGGCTGAAAAGTTGATGGGCATGAGAGAAGATGAATTTATTGCAGAATTGAATGACGAAATGGTAATCGATAACGTGCTGGTACCTGTATATTTATGCTCGACAATTTACAGTTCACTGATCAATATCGACACGCATCACTGGACAGAGTCAATGGATTCATTAATTCGTTCATGGAAAGACTGCCATCGTATTTAATGGATAACAATGATTATTGGAAGCAGAAACAGCTTCCACCAAAAGTTATCGACATTGTTCCCCACTCGAGAGCCACTTTCCCGCTTGGATTTATGCACGCCACCAACTATGTTGCTCGCAACGTTGCTCTTGTCGGTGATGCTGCACACAGGATTTTGCCGTTGGCCGGCCAGGGAGTCAATTTGGGATTTGGCGATATCGATTGTCTCGTGAAATGTCTGTCTGAAGGTGTGGTTATCGGGGAGGCGATCAGTGAGATGTTTTATATTTATCGCTGATTATCCGATAACGGGCTGCTGGTATCGATTTGTATGATTGGGTCTCGATAACACATTACACACAGATATTTATTGATTCTGTCAGCTGGTATTATTTTATAAAATATCGAATTGATAACAAATCGCTCAGAACTTCAACCCACCAAAAAACCTTTTAATCAAAACGTTCAAATCAATTAAATCAATAATTTATATATTTTAATATCGATATATTTTCTATTTTAAATGATCATTTTATTATCAATTGATTTTGAAATCTGCTGTTGCTATGGTAACCGTGGTGATTTTGTTATTTGGGGGATTGTGGGTTTCTGAACGCCGCAAAATCACCGCACGTCATTGACACAGATATCTGTCATTTAAGCCACAATAATTATAGGATAGCATAAGCTTTATTGATTTTCTTTCTCAAATCGAATTGAGCCAATTCGCATTCCACAATAGTTGATAATATCGCCTCCATAAAGCTGTTTATCGACCATCTGAACCATCTGTGACTAAGTGCGGGTATTTGTAATGATTGGCTGAGAGCCCCACAGATCTGTCATTGATCTACTCCAGGGGTGGCCAACCTGTCGATCTTGAAGCCAATTTTAATCGGTCGCGTGAGATGTTATTCAAATGAAAAGTCGATCATACGTACACCAAAGTTGGCCACCCCTGCTCTAGTCTACTTCATATTTTTGATTCAAATATTATTATCGATAATAATTATTGATTTTTACCAGACAATCATCATCGATTGCAGCAATATGAGACTGAGAGACAACGCTATGCTTTTCCAGTAGCAGCAACTGTGCAGAGCCTCAATGAGCTCTATCTGGCAACATTTATGCCGTTTGTTGTTGCCAGAGCCTTCGGGCTGAAAATGGTCAACTCGGTTAAACCGGTGAAAGTCGGTTTTATGGCACATAAAATGTCAAATATTTGAAATGATCTTTTGTATTGATTTCAGGATTTCTTTCTCCGCGGTGCTACTGATGGTAGATTTTATTGATTGATTGGCTGACACACCCTCCCCGTTATATGAGTGGAGTGATTCATCCGTCACACCATCTTCCATATCGATTATCCATCCAATCAGTTGATAAAACAAATGAAAATTGAAAATATTTTGTTCAAAATAAAATGCTTAATTTCAACGCATTTGATTGGCTGTGAGTATTTGTGGTGATGTCGTGGATAACACTGATAAATGTGCTAATATGGCTTGATAAATGAATTGATTGATGTTAAATATTGATATCTACACAATAATTATAGATTTTCCCATCAGATATCACCCATTATTTTATTATTATATTTAATTTGTCTTTAAATCTCTTGTTAATTCAAGACTCTTCTGGTTACATTTGATGCATGGAGGTGTTATGTTTAATGTTAGATTATTATTATTATTATTATTATCATTATTATTATTATCAAAATGCACTGCCGATCAAAGGCTAGAACAAAATATAATTAATTTTATCACAAGAATCAATATCAATCGATTAGACGATAAAAACTAGATTTCAGATCACAATGATAGAATTAAAATGGATCACAAGATTATTGACCAAAATGTTTGGGAATTCTTGACATAAAGGATATTTAATGCGTGTTAATTGATATGTTGTGTATTGATTTTGATTTGTTATAACTATCAAATATTATTCAAAAAATATTTATTGGAAATTTCTCTAATTTCTTCGATATCATTTACCAATAGGAACGTTAATTCCTTATGTGGATATGCATGACTTGTCAATAGCCATTCAATCAGGAGTAGTTGGTTCGAAAGTCTTTGATTAGGTACTAGCGTACGTATTTACTATGTAGCAGCTTATTTCAGGGTTTATAAGAAAGCCTTTTTTTGGATTTTTTTTATCATAAAACCAACAATTATACATATATGGCTACTGGGCTACTGACAAGTCAAGCATATCCATATAAGGAATTAACGTTTCTATTGGTGAATGATATCGAAGAAATTAGAGAAATTCCCCATAAAATTTTTGAATAATATTTGATAGTTATAACAAATCAAAATCAATACACAACAAATCAATTACCACGCATAAAATAGTCTTTATATATATACTTTATATATACTTTAAAACAAGAAATACTATATTAAATTTTAGTTAACCGAACATTAAATTTTATTCTTTGTGATGAAAAAATCTGTAGATCTATCTTTATTTGTGGGTAGTTTGCCCTAGTTCGGTGTGTAGGACTTCAAAAGATTGATGAAGACATAGTGTTGGTAAAATTATGTCCAACGTTAAAGTTACATTTTAACTGATAAGGAAAAATTGATAGACATTAATGATGATTTCTGAGCGTTATAATGGTTTTATAAAAGTGGAATAGATGGAATAACGTTAATGATGAATAATGTTTCTAAGAGATTGAAGGGGTAACAAATTGAACAAAATGGAACAATAGGTGATTGTTATATTAGTCAGATCAAACATGACCAAGAAATATGAAACATCTCCACTTATTGCTAGAAATCAATTTAATCGCATTCATATTAGTTCCTTTCAACACAACGTAAGCTTATCCCAAAGTTTTTCCAATAATTGAAATGGTTCTTCAATTCATTTATCGTTTGGTTGTGAAGCGATATGAATTGAATTTATTCGAAAAACTAATCTGAGATGTCATATCATGTCTGAAATGAATAACTTACCAAAAGAACATAGATAGCCCTTTGGACAGACAGAAGAAATTCATAATGTAGAACACAGCGATTTTTGAAGAAAGCCGTTAACACGACTATGATTTTAGGCCGGGTTTACTGTGACTTTTTCGGTTTATGCTCAACTTTGATACTATATTCTCTAGATTGATCGATTGTTTCCGTGTTCTAGGTGCAGATCCAAGTTACATCTCCCGTAATGATAGGTAGTGAAACATTATTGTTTTGTGGACATCAGCATTACCAAACGAGATTTAAGACACAGAAAATCTAATAAAATGGTCTGGAATGATAAAACTGAAATGTTTTCAGTATCAGAAAGATCTCTTATTGTCAATCTACGATTTTCGAGCATCAAAAGTTACATTTTCTGTGTGTGCTGTGACTTTGGTGTTTGTGGTTTTCTCGAATGTTGTTAGTCTTCAACATCTTCTCGACCTTCTTTGAACATTTTATGCAAATCATTTGCTTTGTTTTTCAACTTTTCCTGAACATCATTAGCAATTCTGAAACAGACACTTCATTTGGTAAACAAAATTGAAAAGGTTCTATGATCAACAAAATATAATATGGTAAACATCGAAACCATAACTTTGTTTTGATAATGACAAGCTTATACTTTTAGTTAATAATTGTTTTGAGATGAAATATGACCATGGTGCTGTAGACAGTAGAGAGAACATTCGAAATAATTTGTACAAATCAATAAACCCACGAATATTTTAAAATTGAAAATTCGGGGTTTAACCATCCATATTTAATCACAGTAAAACAAAACAATTGTGATCCATTTTAATTATTACAAAGATGGCTTGATATTCTATAGAGAGCATCCAGAAATAAATCAAAATTTATTGTTTTGTTTAAATTAAATAAAAAAGACAAACATTAAATTTATTATTGAAATTTATTGGTTAATACATGTGTTGGGGTTCTGGCCCAACTAGTTGATTAAAACAATTGATTTACATTGAAAAATGTGTGCATGACAGTACGTATCA
>JBBMOY011149549.1:0-10280 GCA_037951405.1 Platydemus manokwari
TCCCAAATATCCGAATCGGACTAAAATGACTCGACTTAATAATTCTTCTAAAATCCTTTGTCATTCATAAAATTTCCAAAATAAAAATCCCGGATTCCAATTTATGCTTAATATTTATTGATCTTCTATCCTTGGTTTTAAGCATATTTTGAAAAAAAATGGTAAAAAAGCTACAAATATTTTCCAACCAGAACACAATATCTAAACAACATTTTCATCATTTTATGTTTGAAAATCTTTAACCATTTTTTCATTAATATATATACCATGTGATTCATAAATCTCCATCTCTAAAACCAAAATAAATCAACAAAACCCAATATAATTTATTCTCACATATTTATACTCATTGATATTAATTATTATTCACTGATTAATGTACTTTATTTCTTATTAATCAGTTGCACTGTTACAGTATGGCGAAAGCAGTTGGTGATGTTAAATTTTTGCTTACGGATAAAGTGTTTATAGTTAGCCATGCAATAGTGTACCAGAGTATTGCCAAAGCTTGCCAAGAATTTCAACAACATTTTAATCGTGCACCACCAGCTATGACAACAGTGTCATACTCGAGACAGAAGTTTGAAGAAACTGGAAACTTACCCACAAGGTTGCTATCAGGATCAAAGGAATGGCAACCAAGATTTCCAGATCTCACGATATTCAACTTTTGGCAATAGAGTTATATTAAAGACTGAGTTTGTGCAATCCATAACAATTATACAAAGCTCAACGAACTTGAAGAAGCAATTTCACATGAATTGATAAACATCAATCAAGAAGTCGTCTGCAAATATTATTCAAATTTAAGGAAACGATACAATCTCTGTTTGGAGCAAGATGGTGAACATTTTGCACAGTTGCTATGAAATTGCTTATTATTTACCGTCATGTTTTTATTGTTATTGTGTTTCGTTGTGCATTGAAGTAACTCAATGTATTTAGTTTGTTCTTGTTTTATTTTAGCTTTAGAGAAGGAGAATTATGAATTGCACGGTATGCATATATATGTGTGTGTGTGTTAAAAACGATCAATTATATATACTCTGGGTTAAACTTTTAGATTTCCCTTCAATGCTCATTTATTGAAATAGCTGGAATTTCAATGGTAAGGGATGCACGTTTGTTTGCTCTCGTTTGATTTTACAACAATGGGTTATAATAAATGTCGATAATAATAGTGTGAGAATAATTTTTGAGGTTTCAAAATATTTAAACTCTTTTAAACCAAGCTTTATACCTTCTGAAATTGAGAAAAACCTTTACAATTCCTGATAATTGTAAGCTTATGGAAAATTTTAAAACATCAATCGGGAAGAGCCATTTTAAAATCACGAATTCTGGATTGGTAACGATTTCTCATGACTAAAATGAATAAACTGACATCGCATATTGAAGTAAATTAATTCAACGACTATTTTCCTAACGAATTAGGAAATTTCTTTATTCACTGATGGAGTTTTTGAGAAAATTTATTTCCTAATTCACACTGTCATGATTGAGAATTTAATTAAGAAGCTCTGTGACGAATTCTTGAAGAATTCCATCTTCTTAATTATTTGAATCGATTCTGTTTTTTAAAATATTTTTAGACAAGCACATAAAAAAATTTCAAATTATCGAAATTTTATAATTAAAATTCGGACCCTAGTTTAGAGACTTATTCAATGAAATAGAAGGAAAATCAATCCTAATAATGGTCTGTTGTTGAAGTATGTGATTATAAGCATGAAAGGGATGAAATGAAATTGGAATCATCAGCTCAATTATCAGTGTTTTATAATTCTTTATCATGCTAATTGTGGTCAGTGAATACAATTATTTAAGAGGAAAGACAGAAGTTGTAGCTCTTCACCACTGTACTTAAATATGATACCAGATTTGGATGAGTTGTCGATATTTTGAATTTAGAGATTACTCCAGAAATGATTCTCATATGAAAATAACAGTTAGGAACATGGTCTTTGACCTCTTTCTAAGTCATAAAAATTGCGAAAGACACGTAAAACATGATGATCAACAAATATGAGAATACAATCCTTTATCTTGTTTTCCAATTTACGATCCAAAATACAGTCCATAACACTCCCAAATGATAAAACCAAGTTTATAAATGTCACTTTAATACACTTTAAGTAGAACGAATCTTTATGATTAAAACATTGTATTTCGTCACTATTTTTTTCTCGTCAAATATATAGGTTGAATTTCTAATGCATATCCTTGAAAATCATACGTGATAGAACAAATCAATAATCAGATCTGAGAGTAGTAAAGGAATCACATAAACATTGCATTTTAATGACAAAAATTTAAAAATTTCGTGAAATCGATTAAATACGAGAGAATGTTTTTATGCTTTGTAAAATGAATTGTATGAGACCGCAATTTTCACGAAAAAGAAACTTCTAACAATTCGATTGTCGTTAGAAATAAATCGATCTTCGATACATGAATTGTTGATAGAAATCGATCGATCCATGAAATGGGTTGACAAGGATATTATTTTTATTTATTAATCTAACTTTTACGCGAAACGTCATTTCAACAACGAATCTCATTTCAAAAGTAATTTTTATCTTAATGAATCGATCTGTATTTGATTCGTGTCGAGGTCATACCGGACAAGTTTGCAACCATTTCAATTCTTCACAATCCAATTTATCATTCGAAATCCACAAGCAATATCAACAGTGATATCATTTATCAAAACGTATTAAAATTCATTGAGCTCGGATAGAGTTGGATTTTCGCTATCAAAGCAGCTTAAAAATTCAAAGGAAATACAATTAATTGACTCGTTCAAGGTTAATTGTTTCATACTGAATAGGATTAATTAAAATAAATAATGAAACGAAAAAACTTTTTAAAATTAAATTAAATTAAAAAATTTTCAAAAAATTTCCAAATTATGGTTAAAATTTAATTTTATAACTTAAAAAGTAGATTAATATCAATTTATTGTTCTATTTTGATAAGCGTGGGGATTGGAGAGATTTTCAATTAAATAAAATCTTGTCAGAAATAAATTAATGAGTGCATCTGTGCTACTGAAATGTACGGTAATCAAATATGCTTTTGTTTCTAAGAGCATAATTATATCAGTGATGAATCAAGCTTTCTAATATATGAATGTGATACTTTTGAACTCAGTACTAAGTGACGAAATCCTAAAGTTATTTCATTAATTACTTCTGACAATTCTGTAAGACATTAAATCGTTCATTGAAATACCACATTTTATCCAGTATTACTGTAAAAGCCTAAGAAATATGTGTTTAATATAATTAAATTACACAAAAACTCTTTAATAGAAGGTTATTTTAAAATTTGATTTCATTGGTAGATTTATTGAAATGAGTATTTCTATTCTCTATCAATCCACGTGTAATGACTTCGACTCCACTTCTGAAAAAAAAGCTTATTAAATCAAAAAAAACTGGAAAATCTACGAAAATACAAAAAATTCAATGGAAAATTCGAAAATTCGGAATCCCAACAAGCTGAACTATGCCGATGACGTCGCTGGTTCAAAAAGGAATCAATCATAAAGGAAACCTACTGCATACAACTTTTAAGTCGAGGCGAGGGATATTCCCACAGTCTCGTGAAGAACAATGTTTATGCATAATAAATCTTAGAATTTTTATTTTTTATTTTTTTTGTGAGAATATTGATAAATCGATACTTTTTCCTAACAGCTTAATTCAAAAAACTTTCATCGCTGCAATTACAGCTCTAGAATGAGAGTTGATTCTTTTGATCACCATTATTTTGACGTATTATTCTAGTTATTCTTGCTTTCTACAAAATATCTTTCATTGGTTATAGTAAAATTCCACCAAACATGATCGTATTTTTTAAACGCACTGCAGAACCCTTATAAACTGGGGCATAGCGAGGACCATCGTTCTTGAAGATGCATTTATTTTTGCTACTGAGACATTTCGAATGCCTCCCATGTCGAGTAAATTTAAATTTTATTTGCTGAGTAAGTTTAACAATAAACTGTTTGTTTTGTTCAAGCTTCTCCGTGACGAGGACATGGCGAAGCCCATTATCCTTGTGGAAATACTAATAAAAGTTATCTTTCCTGTGCGAACATAAGAAACTACTCGACATGAATGCCAAAGTGATAAAATTTGGAAGATTGAGTAATATTATGTAATCACGAGTTGCTCAAAAAATATTAAACTTCCACGTGGGGATTTGATTCAAACAAGCTAGTATATTTCTTTACTAAATCATATTTATGAAAGAGCTACTGATGAATATTCTTTTAAGCATCATGACATATAAATTTTGAATGTCATTTTTTATTTTCAAATGAGCTCATAGAAAATGTGAAGGCCCCAGAATACATGCTGAGTTCTGATTTATATTATTATCAATCACGTGTTATTGAATATAACCTTGATTTTTCTTTAATTTTTTAAATCCTTTCTACAGTAATTAAAAATTTAACACCCTCTATTTTTAGAACGTATTAAAATAGCATGAATTTTGTGAGTATTTGGATTATAATTTTAATCAATTCGCCTGAATAGATCACACATGTTACCATTATTCTTTATTGTAAAATATATTTCTATTGAATACTGTATTTTATAAGTTTAACTAGCCAATAATAAACAATTATTTAAACAACTTCAACCTTAAACATGATTGAAATACATAATTTAATGTTTAAGGAAATTTAAATGATCTTAAACACCACATCTAAGTTAGAATAAATTCCATGTAAAATTAACTTTTCAGCTTACTTTTAACTGGATCATCAAGTTTATTGATAATGTTGGTCAGACCTTCGTGAAACTTTCCTAAGAATCTCTCATTATTCTCAGTGTGATCCACAATCAACACGTACAGGTCTTTCATTTACAGGCCTTTGTAATCCTTTTGCATCAAAGGAATCGTGTTCTAAGTACTCGGTCTATTTCTTCTCTACACTTTCAAGAAACATTGAAATTTCCATCTAATTTGGGATATGCTTAACAGATCCGCTTAATTATCAAGACCAGTGACGTTGATGTATTATATTCGTTCAATAATTCGATCATTAATACATGTCGAAAGCTGGTAAGTCTTGTGGTGGCTGTGCTTAAGATGTCTACTTTGCACAAATATTACTACCATGGATTCATAACTACCACAAAATCCGTTTTTTGCCAACTTATTATGAAAGAATTTATTCATATGTGCAATTCGAACCTTAAACAAGCTTGGAGCCGGCAGTGTGCAAACGTTTTATTAAGCTAAACTTTTACTCATCCAGAACTCGATGGTCCAATGCCCATAAGACATGTCGTATACTTGGAACAATGTAGATTGTTTGCCTGTTCTCAGTGCATTCTTGAAAATATTTTGATGATTTATTGGCTTTCAATTTGTTTAGGGACCTATTAGCTTAACTAATGGAATATTAGATGTTATGGATGTTTTGGGAAAAGTGTTATGACTAAAATAATGATCTATTGTATGACAAGTTTTTAGAGGATCATTTATACAAAGTCGTTTTCAACTTCATTAATAATATAAACAAATCATGTCTAACCTTTATTGGATATAATACAATTTTAACTTCTGAACGATTCTGTTATCCAATATTTGCAGAAGAAAGTAACTGAAAACAATTTAATTCTAAAGAAAGATCATTTATTTACAGAATTAGCTTTCCTCATCAATGATGCCTTTAATGAGCTTTATAATTTATTGTTTTACTTGTATTATAAAGTAAATGTGATAATTGCTTTACCATTATCGCATAAAGTTGTGGTCTGTGTGTCAAAAGCTTAATTTTTTTATCTCATCACTCATTTTACCAGTGACAGTTTCCCTATGATTTGACTTGTGAAGTGTTCATTCAAAGCTTTGTTGCACATGCAGTAAGATGCCAATGTGAAGCAAGCTATTCCACTCGATGAAAATTACATTCGTATGTTTACACAAGCTGGATTTTAAGCCCATCTAGAAACACACTTAAATAAGATTTGTTTTGACTTAAACCGCATTATGGGTGAATAACAAAAATCGTCGCCATCAGGTTGTCATGAACAATCATCAGACTCTTGAAAATATGTTTTGTCTTTGTTGATGAGAGTGAATAAACCAAATTTCTTTTCAACCTGCACAATAATGTGACAATAAAATCACCATGTTAATTTCTATTTGATCGTAATTATTTTCTAACCAAAAATCGTAAATTTATCATTTGATTTATTCTAAAATTCTCCTATTTTCATATTTTTATAAATTTTTAAATACTGTTTTTCGTCTCTACACGAATCAAGCACTTTTTATGCTTTTAGATTAAAATTTTATCAAGTAAAAGAATTGGGAAATCATATAATAAATAATAAATAGGCCATTGTGCCTGTTTAACACAACCTCTAAGTAGGAATTTCTACAAAAATACAATTTCATGTCTTAGGAATTTTATTCCTCCATATAATATACATTTTAGTCTGATTGTCTAGGAATGTGATTAAGTTGTAATCCTAAAATGTCACGTATCCCACATAAAAATCAAATAATTAACTTAATAATATAATTTTCTTTAATTTATAGAATTATAATCGTTAAACGATTTGATGAGAATTCAGAAAAATCATCACTGAATTACTTTTCACAGTGACATCGTGTAAGCTGTCATCGTGGAATCATTAAGTGATTTTGTTTTTTTGAGATAGATTAATAAAGTACTTTGGTCTTTTCGGAACATTTCTAACATTTTATGATAGAATTGGTTTAATTCATTCAAATCGTTTTCAATGATTTTCCTCCATTTAAATTGCAGAGTTTCTTGTGCAAATTAGTATCGAAATTGTCATCAGATCAGATTGAACCCGACTAAATGATATTAACAGATGCACTGGAATTTTTCACTCACTGTAACAACTCTACCATTCCATAATGAATCATGGGAATTAATTGATGAGATGGAAAAAAAAACATTTTAATATGAATTTATACCGATATAAATGGGGTTATGAATAATTTTTTGTTTAAATCAAAAGGCTTCGTTTGAGACTAGTATCTCACAAAAATAACAAATCACCTTGGAATAATCGTAGTACAACCTTTCCTGTATTCCAATATCATTCACCTTTACACTACTGATGTCATGTAAATGGATTATTTATCATTAAGAAAATTAAAATATCCACTCGCACTTGCTAAAAGCTATAACAACATAAAATACACCTCAGTGGAAAAAATCGAATGTTGTGATTACGGATACTGCCGGCAAGGAAATTCACTCCATATTGATTTGCTCTGTTATCCGCATCAAAAGTCGTCACGATCAATGGTGTGTGTTTTTCTTAACATGGTTTTGGCCACCGCTATAGTTTAATTTAATCAATAGCGGGAGTATTGAATATCATATTATGAGTTACATGAGATTTTGAAATACAAGATTTTTACGATGCGCTTAATTAATTCAGTTGAAGGAACTGGCTAATAGTGATTGTGTAATAATTAATAAACTAAATCATTTGAAGTTATTTTTGCAAGATATTTATAATTTTCTTTCAGGTCTAAACTATTGGCATGATAAATATGAATTATTTATGATCGACACAATAAAAACATATCGATGGAAGTATTGTAAAAATTCTAATCGTCACCTTTCGGTGGTAATTTTTATCAGATAATCATGAATCGAAATGAATCCGACTGTTTCATAAATGCAATAACTGTTGACGGTACACATCAATTGTCAAACAATAACTGTCAAAGCCACAGTAAAAAAACAAACCACCACCGTCTGAATTTGATGTGATTAAGAATTGATTTATTTACTCTCAACCAATTCATCACATTTTTCCAGACATACTCCAATTGGATTTTTCATCATTTTTTTTATTAAATAATAATCTGATTTATTATACTGTTGGAATTGACAATTGACGATTGATGATTGAGAGGAATTGTTTTCATCAGTTTTAATGATGGAATATCATTGATTGTTGTCATGTTTGAGGTAAACAAAATTGTGGATAAACACAAACAAAACTTTTGGAAAATCCGGACAAGAAAACTTTTATATGGAAATGAAATCGTCTGACAAAATGGATCTGGAATGTGAAATCACACGCAAAAATGTTGATTAATAATTGGGTTGATCTTAATTAATGGCTTTATTTGTTAGGAAATGGGTATTCAGAAGCTCGTTAAGCAAATAATGGAGGTCATTTGATGTCTTTCAATGGGAAATTTATTTCGGCATCTGGCGGTTTTTTATTGGATTTTAGGATTTAATGAATTGGGAGTATGGTTGGGGAATTTATTGATTGTTGTTAGCAGCAATTTAAATATATTTTGATGATAATTGATATAAATAGATAGATAGATAGATAAAATGACAATACACCAAGTTACTTATTGTATCAACCATTACTATCAGGTATTTCGAGTTGTATTCATCTAATTTCAAAAATTACTTTGCATATCCCCAGAAATTCTTTACTCAAAACTTAAAATTTGCCATTTAATTTAGCTATTTATTTAATTTATAACTGTTGGAAGATGCTATTCGCAATACAATAGGCACAACAGATCAGAGATACTAATTGGAGCGTTATTTCGAAGAATGACGGTCCATTCCGAGTGCTCAGGGAAAGTTCAGCTATTATTGATAAAACTGTTATTAACGTTAAATTCGGTTCTGGCATACAAAAATACTTTTTAATGTATGAGATACGTGGTGATAATAATTTTGAAACCTATCACAATCTTACCTGCCATGACCGGATTGATCGATAAGGTTTAAAAACCTATATTTACGAAATTAATTTAGACATTCATATCTTTTTGGTAACATTTCTGATATCATTTTATCAAAATAAAACCCTACTGGATTAGATATTTCCCATTGGTATAATTGGTACGCTGAGATATAATTTAATAAAACATGAAAATTTATTTTCATAGCTGTTCAGTGATTGATTTGGTTTCGATTATTAAAATTTATGTAGTTCGATATCTGTGATTTCCTTTATAATTGATATCTTGACTGTGGTAGTGTTTAAAATTTGAGTATTGTGAGCCAATTAAATTACTGAGAGTCACAACTACAATCCAGCCTACATGTACCATGTCAAATATTGGGTAATCATAAGGCCTACTAATGAAATCATGTATAAATTCGCATACTGAATTCAACATTCACCCAAAGTGAATTCAAATATCCAATAAACTTTGTTTAAAGCCGGGTAATTCTCACCTGTTGTGCCAAGCTTACTAATTTTTCATGAAGTCGGGATCCAGTAAATATTGAAAATATAACAATAATAATAATAATGTAAATCAATAACGGTTTTTTCTTTCCACCAACAAATGAACTGTTGTTTGATGAATTAATCCATCATGTTTGAGTTATATATTATCTATGTTATTGATGTCATATCAAAGAAGTCGAGCTAAATTTGAACATTATTACAGATAATAAATACTTTAACAGAAAGATCTTTATTATTTTTTAAATACTTCAAAATATATTCCATATTTATTTGCAGCATCTTTCATTGACTTTCTCATTTATCGGACCAATATATGAATAATTTATTAAAAATAATTTATTAACAAGATTAGGTTCTTCTAAATTTTTTCAATGTTGGCATACATTTCTGCAAAACATAAAATTATTTTATAAATCTATTAAAAACATCCAAGTATCGATTGGAATCAAGAGTCAGATAGAGATAGCAGCAAGACAAAAAAGAGCCAAATAAAATGCTTGATAGCAAAATGGTTTTGTGTATATCAAGCCAATACAATCTGAATGACGATATTGTCATGTGATAGATGTTATGTAAACATTATCTCAACAAAAAATAATAATAAAAATACTTACTTGAATGAGTCATTATAAACAAATCGATCTATTGTAATCAAATATATTTATAACCAACTATTAAATTTGGCAGCAATAAATAAATAAATTATTATTATTGTTATATGGTATTCCAAATTATTTCAACATGACTGAAATCAAATAACAGGAAATTAGTTCAAGACGGAACAAATAATAATCAATAAAGGCAACAATATTATGTGGCAAAGACCAACTTATTTTAATATTTAGGATTTTATTTCCAAAATAATCTTAATAAGTGATTTGGTTTGACCAGATTGTTCTAACGTATCGATAATATTTAATATGTTAGCGCAATGTAATGTAAAATTTGATATAAATGATCGATTATTATTATTATTATTATTGCTATTATTATTATTATTATTATTATTATTATTATTATTATTATTATTATTATTAT
>JBBMOY011149660.1:0-10278 GCA_037951405.1 Platydemus manokwari
ACCTCAATTTACAAAATATTCCAAAATCACTATCCTTTTACTTTACCAATTTCATTAAACAGACTTGAATTTTTTGATATCAGAAGGTCTACTTTTACTTTCTACAATAATTCGTTCAAATGAATTAATATTTTGATAACTCACTTAAGCTTATAGTGTTATATTAGTGAATTGTGATTTATTATCTTGATAGGAATTAATAACTTAACCTTGCTCAAATTAGCTCAAATAATGTAAAACTCACAAGTTTCACCCACTTTACTCAGCCACTTTCTTAACAAGAAAACCTCATAGACAATACTTCTATCAAATTCGATGACCATGCGAGCAATATTTCACATTGTAATTTTTAATTTTTTTATTAATTATTTATTAAACTTTCACGTAGTAAGTCATCAAAATCAAATAATAATGCATTATATTATTCCATGCGTTATATTTTAATTATAAAATAATCTTACCACATAAAAGCAGCCATAATATGTATTAATAATATTTTTTTTTAAATTGATGTAAATAAACAAATTTCGTTCTAAGAGTTTTCTATTTATTCAAAATGTACATTATTGATTCAAGCGACTTGTGAGTCGTTAAAAAGACAAATAAAATAAAATATTAAAAAAATAATTATCAAAATTATTTTAATCCTAAAATTTTAAAATATCTAAATTTACTGCAGATTACCACTAAGACCAAGATTTATCGATATTTATATCTTTTGAATTCATAAAATTATCTTTTACGTTTTAACACCGTTTTAGAAATAATTTTAAAAAGTCATATTCGACTCAAGTAATGAACAAATTTCAGTAATAATAAAAATTTTGTATATGAAATTTGTAAACAAATTTAAGTTATTTTCAGAATAGTAACGATATTTCTCCTGTCTCGGCCAAAGACTCTAGTGACAGATATGAGAAGCATGTAGGTTTTTGTTGAAATAACCAGAGAGAATTTCTAAATCAATTAATAATATATTAATCAAATATAATAGCATGAATAACATAAGCCTTATCGTTCAAGATGAATATATAAAACCTGTAAATAATAAAATCAGTGTATTTTAAAAAAATTATAAAATTTATCAGTCAATATTAAAAGACAATAAAACTTAACACTTATGAACATTTTATCCAAAACCACTTTAAATACAAACATCTTGCTGAGAGAAGATTCAACTATAAATATTTTAAAACTGAATTTTGTGAAAATATGATTTACCAACAATTGAATTTTTAAAAAATATTTTCGAGAAAAGTGTTGTAAACCTGAAATATGATTTTGATCCAAAAAAGAATTTATATTAATCAAATATTGAACTTTTGAAATTTAGCCGGACAACATAAATTTGAATCTCAATGTATGTATAACATATTGCTTGTTTATGCCTTGAAAGCTGATCTTACAAATAGTACTAGTATCATTATATCTTAAAAATAATGTTGTAATCTAATTAAAGCTTTTATTCACTGCTAGATAAGCCGGACTCTGTTAATGAACTACCAAGTTTGAATATAAGCAAATTATTTTAAGAATAATTGATTGCGTTATTTGTATAGCAATAAAATTTTATCAAATGAATGAAGTTCTCATTTAAATAGTTTTACATTTTTTAATCAGTGAGATTGATTTTAATTATTAAATTAGATAACATTTTGTGAAATATTTGATTTATTATTTAATATTGGTTAGATAAAATTATGTTGATCCTAAGGGGCTTCAATATTTTGTATGAAGACAAAACTATTGGTACAGTTATTACTGAAAAATCTAAATGTGAAAAATCTATTGTTTAATTATTGTAAGCCATTCAAAACTGATTGCTGATGTCCGCAACTTTTATATCTTTTCTTAATTTATAAACGACAACTTTGAAGCATTTATTTAATGCGATTGTAAGCCACCATTACTTTAATAAACTACGCATAGAAAATTAATTGAAAATTCAAAACAAAATTATATTTGAATACAATCACTTGAATAAATTAATAGTAAATAAAATTGGATTATCAATCTTTTAGATTCATTTTTTGAAAATCATCAATATCATTTTAAAATAAGTACAGCTCTTAGTAATAAAATTTATAATAAGCTTTTTAAACAATAAAACAATGAAAAGAAATTTATAAACTACGCAACTCAATACTCAGTTGAGTCGCCGCTAAATTCATTACATTGACGGGGAAGAGTCTGAAATGTCCGATTGTTTATTGCAATGGCTAAGTGTCAATAAGTAGTTACCTAAAATTATTAAATTGTGTTTACAAAAATCCAATGATAAATGTACGTGGACTAAGTCGGTAAAACAAAGTTATCTTCTTGTAAAATTGTGGTTCAAAAAATATTTCAATTAATCCGCACTTCAGAATAGCTTCAAGCTTTTTACAATCATTATGTCCTATCAATATTCAATAACTACGACAATTATAAAAGATACATTATTCATATCATAAAATTCTTAATTTCTTAGATTTGTAAGAAAATGTAGATTAAATAGTTTTTGCTATGACGTAATAGAAAAGATTTCATGCAATTTGAGCAATTTTGTGAATTATAGAAATTTCTCTATTCAAAAACGAACTTAACAGAAATTTCCATTGAAATGATTGCATAATTGTGGGTTTTTTTGATAATTCAAGGCGGAACGCTTGAAAATTACAGCTTAAGAAAGTCTGAGAAGTTGTGGAAAAGCAAAGCTGTGATAAATAAGTCCTGCCCTTATAGAGTCAGGTAAAGCGGGACTGAAACATAACGTAATTGTCTGTATTTACAATGTTTTATTAGATAAATAGCATTTTTTGGACTTTATTACTCGAAAACAAGTCTTACGAAGATCATAACGATAAATGTATGCTATATTAACATTTTGATAAGTTAACAATTAAAATCATATATAAAGACCTTCATTATTCTGATGTGGCTTAGCAAAATTAACATGATTGACATTTCTTAATTAAATTATTTTAGCAAAGATTAATCTTGAAATTTGAAATGAATTTACAAACTTTCTTTTACAAATATAAAATAATCAAATAAAAATTCATAATTTAATAATTCATGAAAATGAATTTCAGAAGCTAAGAGAACCAGGAAAAAATCCATCATTTAAAAAGATGATATTTAGAATTTAATATTCCACAAAAATTGAGGCATGCATCTGTAGAATAAACAGATCGTTCGTGGCACTTTCAACTGGATATATTAGGTTTCGATGTAAGTAGATATTAATTAAACTATGTTTTGAGAAAAAATTCTATACAATGCTATTTCTGGGAAAAAAAATTAGAGGACATTCGTTTGTTGGAATTCATGCCAATGAAACTTTGTAAAACAGTTTCGGCAACAGTTTGTTTTACCAAACACACATGAATATTATTTATAAGAAGGAAAATAGTTGAGTTCATTTTAGTCGGTCTTAATTTTTAATTTTTATTGATAAAATAGAGTATTCATAGACTTTTATTTAGGATAAAACTATTTCAGTGAACCAGATTAACAAAATAATGGCAAATTCAGATTAAAAGCCAAGCAAAATCTGAAAAATAGGGAACATTTGTTGCGTTCTTTGTAATCTAATAGAATTAACTGAATTTAATCAATTATTTCATTTATACTTATATCTAATCACTTTTTAATATCTTCTTGGCTAAGAGAAGCAACCATAAAAATATATCATTGTTGGAATATCTGAAATTAGATAATCAAAAAATTTTCCAACACATAAAATTAATCACCAATGATGTATAATTCAAGAGTTATGGTTGAAAAGCTCAAGATCTAATAGTGAAATTTTACAATATGAACTCTTTTGAATCAAGACCAGATTATTCTATTCATATTTCTGAGAAAACATAAAATTTTCGATAAGTATATAAATAATAAAATTACCATCCAGTCATCAAGTGATCGACGTGTTCGGATGAAATCCAAAATAATCAATAATAAACAACATCAAACTTGACTTTAAATTGGCAGTTGGACATCAGTATTTGTACTTGAGATTTGTGTATCATTTTGTATCATATTTTGATTTGATATTTTATTTCTTATTGGATTTATTGATTTTGTGTACTTGGGATTGGTCAATCCCTATATGTGTTACTGTATAATTAAGCAAATATTTTTAATTAAAATTTTTAATTTAAATCAGCTTTGATTGGTTGGTTACTATCCCTGTATTGCTGTGTGGTTATGTAAGAACTTAATGATCTAAAATAAGGGTTCCAAAGTGCAAAATCGTTTTTCTTTTGCAAAATTTTCGTCTCTATTCAACATTATTGATTATTTTATCCATTATATCCTCAGTGGTTGACATCTACCTCAGACAACTGAGATTGTTGAACGAGATAATATTAATCAGAAACACGAATATTCGTAATTAAAGCTTTTAAAAATCTGCCGATTTCCATACTGACAACATGCGATCTACCACTGAACAATGATTTATGATCTATAAAAATGAGAATTACCTTATCTGGTATAATGTGTTTGAAATATATAAATAATAAATATTTGGAGACATTATTTCAACTACCTTCGGAAATATTAATTAAGTTTGGACCTTGGACTTAAGAAATTGAATAATTGAAGCTACAAGCTAAGAAAATTAGACAATCCATTGAAACCAATAGATTTCAACTGGAAGACAAATAAATATAATAAGGTTAAAATGAAGGTATAAATAAAGAGGGCCTTTGTTCAGTCTTCGATCATAATTTTACTGACACAAATATATGTAAGAGAATTTAATAACTTGGACGAGAATTATCTGAGTAAGAATATATTAGCGAGGAAGCTATAATTATTTGAGACAATTTTTGGAAACGAGTGTGAGTATATATAAATTGACATCGAGTGAATTCAGTGATAGGATTAAATCTAGAATTCATTTGACTTGGATAAGGATAATCTTATTGGTGTGTTTTGATATTTTCTCAATCATAAAATCTGAATCAAATTAAGAGAAAAATGATGACAGTCCTAATTATATCTTTTTATAAAAAATATTTGTTAATAAACTATTTAAATAAATCTATATTATTTTTTTATCAGCTTAACAAACTCTAGCCTAAGGTTCCATTATCGAACTCACCTGCTGAATTAAAAGAACTACATAATGATTAATTATAGCAACATAAGATATTGAAATTCAAGTTGTTGGATAAAATCTTTATTATCTTTTTTACAATTTTTTATTAAAAATAAAGTCGAAAGATCGTAAGCCTAATCTTATATTATCAAGACAATCATGTGATGTTTGAGACCTCAAGAGAATTAAAAAAAAATAATAATAACAAGACATAAAATTATTGATCTCGTGAAAAAAACGAACTCAAGCTCAACTATGAAACATCTAACAAACTGCCATTTAAAAATTTAAAATATTGTGAAAAATTGTCGAATAATAAGACACGCGCCTCACAATTCATATAATAACAACTGGAATAATCATGAGTTCCACTGAGGATTAATATTTATGTCAATTGTTTCTTTGAAAATTCAAGTTAGTCGTATAAAATAGTACACCCACTAATTGAGAAGATTATTTCAAAAAGCTACTTCACGTGTCTATTAACAATCGATACGATTCAGAATGACCCGGGAATTCAATGACTAAAAATACACTAAATTAAAATTTATTTTTACGAGTATAATAATAAATTACTAAGAGATGATTCTTCGTTTGCATTATCGTAAGAAGACTATTTATAAGCAATGATGACATTAATTATTTCAATGATAACATAGCTTATTAATATTGATTTTATGATAAACAAACAGTAATAAAAATATTGATAAAATAATGGCGAAGAATAATAATGAAATTAGAAGATGATTTTGTCGTTTGAAATTTGTTTAAATTTACATTACGATAAAATTTCACAAACAAATTGAAAACTATTTATTTATGGAGAGCTTGTTGGTAATTCTTTTATTTGTTTGAGATATTTCAGGAAATTTCGGGATAAAGGGAGAAATAATTTCTCAAACTAAATTACTTGATTGGAGTTAAATATATTCATTTCAAATGGATATTTTGTTCTAATTGAATTTCAATTTTAATCTTAAATAAACAACTCTTTTAAATTTCTTAATAAATCATTTTTTTTCAAGCTCATTTTAAAACCATATTCTTAACAGCTTAAAAAGTTCTTTTATTGTTAGCAGAATCGATGGAATTTTACTGGTTTTGTATATCACAAGTTTGATTAAAATCTAATGTAAAACGAATCTACCAATAATCTAATTGTTATCGAGTTGTAGGTTGCGTGCATAAATCACTTATCAAAATTAAGATAGCAAAATTTTATTTTTATTGCAAATGAATGGATAGCGATAATAATATAATGATTAAGTAATATCATTGAAATTCAAAGTGTGGCATCGCCAATTTTAATTATTTAGAATGATTTATCACGAAAAATATGTTAGATATTTACTGATTCTACGTATTCAAAGTTATAATTGTAGGAAACTAAGTCGTTTCACAGTCAAAATCTGACTAAAAAATCATTCAGTAATAAGGTTAATTAGCGGATAACAACCCGAAGTATGAAACAATGACAGAAACTGACGACCATTAAAGGTCGTCGGAATAATCATACAAAGCAGCACGACAGATACAGAGTTCACTGACCATGTGGGATTGGTAATTTACCTGTTATGTTGCAATTTTACTATGTAAAAACTAGCTTATTGACAGATTCTCTTTTATCACATATGTTATTGGATTATCGCAATATTCGTTCCTTGCTGTTGATGTGCGCCAATTGATAATAAAATTCTATTTATGGGTTGGTATTCAAATAGTTATGAAATGTACTACTGTCAGAGCTAACCGAATCTAAGCTAGTCTGATATGAAGGAAAACAGATAAAATTGAGATTAAATACAAAATAAATTAATAGTCGATAATCATTAAATCGAAATAATAGGAATAATTTTTAAACAGAAAAGATGACAATGTAACAATAGAATATAAGGGGAATTAAAATAAAATTATCAGAATAAATAATTAATCAAAGAGACAAACGCCCACAAAGATCAAACCATATAAACGAAGAAAAGAAACCACTAGATTTGACTTTTGTTCGTTGTAATCAAAAACTTGAGAAGATTGAGTCCATTTGTATTTGGTTTTTTATTGTCCGACCAATTACCAATAAGTATAAAAGTCTAAGTAAGCGATAATTCGTATATAATACTGATCTATATTATAATCATTGTTTCTCTCATATTATCGAGTTTTGTCTCAAATTTCTAAGATAACTGATTTTGCTTCAAAAGTGTGAGGTCTTTTGACCACCTTTTATTCCAAGAAGTTGATAAAGTTCACGTCATAGTATTTGACTGTATTGTATTTTAAAATTATTTTTTAACTATTTATATTGATGTTGTATTAGTAAGTTGCCTATAATGAACATTTTATTTGTCAAGCATCGGTTTTTGATCGATTACAAAAAACTTAAATTGTTGCTAACAACTAAACATAGGTTATATAGTTAGAGGCATTAAGATTAAGTTTGATATTGAGATCGATAGTAAATTATAGGAATACTGTTACCACTCTTATCGTCATCATACGATAATGAAGTGGAATCTGAAAAATTAACACTTGCAATGTTAAATGACGACAACGAAGATCCTAGATTCAAAATCATTCAAAAATATATTAAGTAATTGGAATATTGTTGAATCCAGAAGACTTCAATAATCATCAAAAACACTTGGCAAATCAAACAAAAGAAATATCGTACAAATCGGCTCTAAATTGGCAGTTGACTACATTGACATCATTATTTATACTTGGGATTTGTGTGTCTCGCTTTGATTTGATATTTTATTACTCAACTTTTTTTGGATTTATCAATTTTCTAGAACGGGATTGGTCAATTCCTACCTGTGTTACTCTCTAGTTATGTTCATTTTTCCAATTAGAATCTTCAATTTACATCCTCTCCGATTGGTTGGTTGCTATACCTGTATGATTGTTTTATACACGCCTATGTTTAAAGTGCCAAAACAAGGATTCCAAGGTTCAAAATCATTCTTCTTTTCTGTGTTTTCATTTTTACCCAACGATATATTAAATTCCTTGCGGCCAATGCTTTAAATAAATAAAATTACCCATAATGTTAAGTAAATGTTTGTTAAGAATGAAATTCCTATGATAAAAAGCTTTACGCTTTAAACAGGAATTTATATTTCCTTTGGATTTTTAAGTTTGGTTGTCTTTTTCTATTTCTCTTTCTATATTTATAGTTACTTTGCTATCTATTTCAGGTCACGCCGCTGCTCACATGACTGAATTAAATTTACTTGTTAATAAAAATATGCTCCTTGACATTTCCGTCCAATTAAGACATTTTCATTGATATTTTTATAAACGAATTTCGATTACTAGTGCTTGAAATCATTTTTAAATGTCATATCAAACACCATCATTCAACAACCCCTTGATTTTCTAAACTATAATAAAATTATTATTTTATACTGCTTAGACTATATATAATGCTTCTCGTTACAAAAGTTGAAATTGAAATTGACCTAAAATTACTTGGATAAAACAATTTATTAAATGTTGTTATTTCTGATTTGAATGTCTGTAATTCAAATAATCTTGATTATCAGCTGTAATGTCACTTTAATTGTTATTTTTAACTCTGGAATAGGGGTGTGAAACATTATTTTGGGGGGCGTCTAAAATTTGATAAAATTATTAATTAACAAAAAAACACAATTTGTATAATATCTTGCTATGAAGGAGATATTTATTTCATTTAAATAGTATTCCATATGGCAGTTATGACCTATTACGGGGCCAATTTTTGGGGCGTCAGTAGCTAATATAATAAAAATTGGGCGTAATTTAAGCAGTTTGAGCAGCCCTCATCGAGAAAATGAATTACATGTTTATTTACAAGATTCAAACTATGTTAGTTCCTTCTAATTTATCAATTTTTTTGTTTATCATTTTTTTTCATTTCAACGAAGTTTATTTTAGATTGATTTTTATTGATTTATCATTTTTTTGCACTGAAAACTATTAATAAGGAGCCACTTGATTCAAATATTGATAATTTTTCTATTTTTTAAAATAATTTTTGTCCACGATTTCTGTATATCATTATCAAACATAGGTATTGTATTTATAAATTAAATATATGGGACTTTCTAATAAATAATATATTTAACACATTTTATTACTTTTATTGATCTTGATTCCTAAAGTTAATTTATAGTTTGGTTTCATCGTGTTGTATTATACTTTTATATTTTATTTATGTTAATCATTATGATAATCATTTCGGTACAATAACTCCTTCCTGGATTTTATACATCGAGATTCGTGAATGAGAGTTAAAATTTAAGATACTATTTTATGTAAATCAATGTACACGAAAGATAATGTGTAAGCATACCATTGCTTTATGTCTGAGCTTCGAAGACCAATGTTTGATAAAATAGTTATGTTGCTCAAATTACACTGAAGGTTGCGACTTTTCTAGTTACCTTTACTACATCTTTCATGTCGGAATTATTTTTTATTTATCGAATAACTTTCTCTGTTTCTGGATGTCATAACAACTTGCAAGTACATTCTATCATTTCTCTTCTTTTACCACGCTTTTTTGAATATATATAATCCATTTCTAATCAATTCTTTTCCCTTATTCTCAGTCATTATGGTTAATATTCTGGTTATCATTTTTCTTTTGCTTACATTCTTATCTTCAGTCACGCACTGTGAACATGTGAACTCTACTTGATAATACGGGTTCAAATTTAATCTCTCAAAAATTAGTCAATATTAAATCTATTAAAATCAATACTGTGTAGAAAATTCTGTGCCAATAATTATCAATAAATTCCTATATTAGAAATTTATTTACTAATTATAATTTTTAATTCGAATAAACAACTGCTTTAATTTAAATAATTAATTTTAATTTAATTTTAATATTCATTTCTTTATATTTATTTTTTTTCGGTAATTATTATTTTCTTTCAGTTTTATTTATTTATTTTTATCGTCAACAATATCAAATTCTTGTCTTTGAATTTCTTTCAGTTAATTACTGTTTTATTACTTCATTTTAATTAATTATTTTTACTTCGATTGTATTGATAGAACAATTACGTTATAGGACTGTTAACTAATACACTACTAAATCAAAGAAGCAACCATTTTACCACTACTAGTATATTCTATTTCAATGTCTTCCAGTAATTTTAATATATTTTTGTTAATAACGTTAATTCTTGCTCCTGTATCTA
>JBBMOY011149771.1:0-10277 GCA_037951405.1 Platydemus manokwari
GATCTTCAATTTAATATTTAAAAATGAAAAGCCAATTTAAAAAAGGCCATTATTTTTGCACCAACCTAATAAAATAAAAATGTGAGCATTTTTGTTGAATTCAAGAAAATAAATCAGATGGAATAAATTTTAAATATTTTTAAATTTGTTTGAAAATGAATATATTATTAAACTATATTTTTTTGTACTGTTTAAAACATGTCTTTTGATTTGAATATTAAAATTAAATTTTAGCAATTAACCAATTTTTAAATACAATAAATAGCATTTTCTCAAAATTATATAAATTAAAATATATAAATAAAGAAAGAAAAAATATGATTCTCCAAAAATATCCTCTGTTAATTTTTTATAATAAAATGGATATTAAATTGGTTGTGAATATTTAAAAATTTAAACTTGAATTTAAAAAAGAAGATTTATATATAACTAATCCATCAGCAACAGCGGCAACTAATTAAAATAAATTCAAAGATATTATTTTTGAATCTCAACAAACTTCCGATAGATATTTGTAATGGTTTCTTGAGTCATTTACGATTTACAATAAAATTATTTATTGCATATAATAAAAATAACAACTGAAAAATATCCTCATTTTAAAATTTAGCAGATAATAAAATCATTAAGTGTTAAATTTTGTGTTAAACTAAATGTTTTAATACATCGATTTTGGATTAAAAAGTTACGCAGTTTTAACAACAGATCCGTTATTGTTAACTTGGTATTCCTTTTAAACAAACTAATGGAAGTAATTTATTATTCAATAAATATTTATAAATAAGATGTATATTTATGAAAGTAAAATAATGAGTATATTATTGATATACAGTCTGTGATGTCATATATGGAGAAATATTAAAAAAGTTTAATTAGTTCTTAATTTAATTAATTAAATTAAATTTTTGAAACAACTATTTTTTCCATTTTTTTAGAATCAGATCCCATGTTTGAAAATTGGTGATAAAGTATTGATAAATATTAATGACGAGGAAGTTATTAAGAAGATGCAGGAACATCATGGGGGATGGAATTCAAATATTAATGAAGTAAATTTGTTAATAAATAAATGATAACAGATGAATGAGAGGTGAAATATTGATTATCGATTACGGTGATATTAACTGATTTTAAATTGCTTATAATCAAGTGTTTGCAAAGAATAGCGAAATAATTTATAAAATTTCTATCAATTGAATAGTGTTGTGTTTACACTTTTCAATAGAGTTACTTCTTAGAAGACAATATCTATCTTCATATGTTTGCACTTATATTAATACTATATAATTTAGATATTGCGTATTATTGAAATTAAAATTTATTGGAAAATAATCCGTTGTCATTGACAATTTTATATCTCAGTGCACATATAGACCTTCTGTGGTCATTCAATCAAATAATACCGATGTATTTGTGAAGAGTTTTTCTGGAAAAATATATCGATTAAATGCAGAATTATTGACAATATATGAAAATAGTAAGAAAAAAGCCTAAATTATTTTATTAAAACAGTCTGTCATTCATAGATAATGAATCCGGAGAGAATGTTGTTCAAATTAATGAAAATGAGATTCTTCAAATCAATCTCGGAGAATCCAATGATGAAATAAAGAACATTTTACAATTGCTAGCCTTGCAGAATGTTCGTATATGTTTTGATTCATCTGTTTTATTCAATTTCCAATTTTAGGAAAATCCTTTTGAAGAAATGGTTTTATCTCAGCTGATAACTAGTGCTCCGATATTGCACATTAAAACTAACTCTAATGATAGTGCACTTCATTTAGCAGTCCAACAAAACCAACTCGACCGATGCATTGCGCTCATCAAAAATGGTGCTAATATCAATGCTCAAAATAAAATGAAATTGACCCCACTCATGCTGGCTGCTCAGTCTGGTTACGAAGATATTCTCGCTTTTTTTGTTCAATCTGAAGGCGTCGATATTCACCTCACTGTACTTTATTGATATGTCTTGTATTTAATTTTTAAATTATGTCATTATTTGCTTTTAATCGTACCGATTTGGGAAATTACTCTTTAAATTTCAAGATATTATTATTGATTTAAATGTATGATGTCATCAATCTTGATTGTATTAGTGTTGATGGCATTGATGAAACAATCTTTAAAAAATATCTGACCAAACAAAGCCATGCGAAATGCAGATATTTTATCCTATAAATAAAAAATTATTAATTCGAAAATCATGATGATGTTATCAAAAACAAATCGGCTTAGATACGATTTCATTGTTATATAAAACATTACAGACTTTGCTATATTTTATGGATATAATGCATGTTATGTAGGACATCGCTGGAAACACAGCTCTTCATTTGGCCATTCTTAATAATCAAATCAAGTCAGTGGAAATATTATTGAATTCTGGGGCCAATATTCGCACAGTAAATAGAAAAGATTTTAATGCTTGTCATCTAGCAACAATAAGAGGCAATGAAAAGTAATGATTTATTATTGATCTAACGTAGCTAGAGCAATATTGGTCTGATCATATCTCATCACTACTGTCATTATTGCATTTCTGATGATAAAATCGATCATAACTCCAATCAATGGTGGCTGGATGTAAAATGATAAAATAATTTGCTTTCAAATATTGTCACTTATTGATATCATGTGACTCTTAAATAGACAGACATCAGGTTCAGTTTTATATGATAATGATGGCGGATATCATTTTTGAAATCAATGGTGCAATTCAATTAAAATTAGTTTTGCGAATCTTTTGTTTATTTAATTTTGATTGTAAGCAGTTTCATTCTTGTAATTTTATATTAATAACTTAAACAAATATAATAATATATATTATTATTTTCCTTAAAAGTACGATTATATGTGATCAGCATGACTTTCCATTTTATGGTTAAACATTTAGCTAAATTGATGTTGACATTGTTCTCAATTTTCTATTTCTTTGTAAATAAATTTGGATCCATCAATGACAATCAATATTCAATAAAGTAATTCATCAGAAATATTTCCGCAACCATCACATCAAGAGTGTGCTTATATGACTCTTAAATAGCAGTCATCAGGTTTAGTTTTGTACGATGATAATGGCGGATATAATATTTGAAATCATTTTCGATAAATAGTTGAAGTCAAAATTTTGAAAAACAATTTTGTTAAAACGTTTATTAATATGTAATAATCATGTGATAATTACGACGTTTGTTCTAATCTATTTAAGCTTTTAATTTCTTAACTCGTTTATATAGTGATTCCATATGTTTTGTAATGTGCTTGTGATGCAAAATGGTAATCATTACAGAGTGATTAAAGAACAGATCATTGATATGTTTAATTAATCTGATGTATTTGTATTAACAGAATTCTTGAAATCATTCTCAAAAATGGAGGAGATGCTATTATCAATGATCAAAAAGACGACAAATTTGCACCAATACATATAGCTGCCATTAATAATCGTGTTGAATGTCTCAAGCTTCTAATAAAGCACAACGCTTATATAAATATTCGCAACCACACGTTACAAACTGCTTTACATTTAGCTGTGTGCGAAAAATATTTTGACTGTGTGAAAGTCTTGGTTGAGAATAATGCCGATTTAAATTTAAGAGACGAAGATGGCGATACACCTCTCCACGAAGGCATGCGAATATTCAATAATAATAGATTGGGAGTGAATTTTATTTTTGGAATTATTCTTGAATAATAATATATAAAGAAAAAAGGTATATTGATTGATTTAAACCATTTTTTCAAATCAAAGGAGGATCTGGGAAAGCAACTGAGGAATTTCGAAGAAATTATAATGTATTTAATTGAAAAAGGGGCTAGGATGGATATAAAAAATAATCAAGGCGAAACTCCAATGTCATTTTGTGATGATGAATTGTTGAAAGCAAAAATATTATCGATACAAATTAGCGCAGCAAATAGTTTAGTGAGTGTTTCTATTTAGTTATCGCGCATTGTTCTAAATTCGGTAAAGATTCAGATGATCAGAAATATTTTCTCTTTTATCATGGAAAACTCTTAAGTGTTTCAAGTCAAATTTTACTTAAAGATTTTAGTCAAAATTTATATGCTACATTATATACTCGTTACATTATAGACCATATTTTAAAGGATAGTTTATTAATTGATATGAAGTATACCATTTTTATATTTTGATTCATCTAAAAACCAATTTACTTTCCGGAAGTAATAAATTTCATATGTCTCGTAAGTGTCGTACTAGAGCTTGTTAAAACTAACAACTCCAGAAATATTAAGAGTAATATCAAAGCAAAAGAATAGTTCTACCTAGCTAATTATCATAAGGAATATTGTAAATAATGTTATGATCATTTTTAAACTTTCAGGTTGATCAGTCTACAACCCCTGTTGTTGAAATTCAAAAAACAGGCGATGGCGAAATTGGGGAATTGCAGAATATATTTCACAATAGGAAAAATGAGGTAGAAATATTATTTTACAATTTATTCGAACGATATTTTAATTTCAAAAAATCAAAAAATCTTAGGATAAAAGGCATAAATCTCAACTAACTAGTTATGAAATAAACAACCCAGTTTTTAAAATTACAACAAATGTGGAATAATAAACAAAAATGAACTTAGCAACTAAATATACGCAAATTAACCAACGGAAACACATCCCTAATCAATAAGTTAAATGGTTATTGTGCGCCGTTACTATCTTACTAACCCTATTTTCAAAACAATCTGAAAAGTCAAGACACTAAATAATGTTCGAATAATAATTATTAAAACAACTTAATATTTCATAAAAATGCGATTTAAAAGTTTATCCAATTTCAATTCAAAATTCTTAATTATCGCCACCGAATTCTCTAAATGTTATCTAATTTAAAATTTCAATTTTTTTTCGTATTAAAATATAAAAAAAAGAAACTTAATGAAGATAATAAAACAGAAAATTCAAAATAATTGACCAATACCAAGTCAAAAAATAAATATATGATGGAAATAAATAAATTCAGAGTAGAATATAGAGGAATATAATCTAAACGCAAGTGCCAACCAGGAGCATAAATAAATAAATAATAATGATAAGCATTAAAAAGGTAAACCCAAACCATGTTGAAACATCTGAAATTGATCACTAACTCACTTTAACTTTTGCCTTTGAATGAAAACATTAAGGCGCAAAGCTTGTAGATCTGAGGAATATCAAAAGCACAAAATTATTATAAATACAGAAACATTAACCTCAAATATTCTTCCAAGATTATCTAAAATAACTTGTGATGGTATATCTTATTCGAATTTCATTATTAACAAACAAGATTTTCAAGTCATTAAAGTAAATCATGAAAATCATTTAGGTTTAGCATATGATTCTCTTATAAAATTAGCAGATTATTTATACAATTTCATACTTAAAACTAGAAATAAATAAAAGATTTATCCAAACTACAGATGGAATTTGATGATAGCTGTGATATTTAATTAGCTGTAAGGTTAGACATATGGTTTGGAAATTCTATCAATATCCTGCTCATCATAGTAGTTTGTAAACGTAGGTTGCCTGTATAAATTCGAGTTACATAAATGTAAATGATTGATGACAAGTCACGTTTATTTGATTAATATGACGTATACAGTTATTTACTCATAATAATTATACAATAATAATAAATAAAGCAGGTGATTTATACCTTTGATGACTTTATAATTGTGACAATAACGTGACCTGAAAAAAATTAAAAACCCGTGTTGGAAACCACTGCCACAAAAATGTAGTGAAAATGGAGGTCTGTGAAGATAAGTTAGGAAGATGTCAAATAATCTTTGAGAACTTTGACATGGTAAATTTATAATTCAATAACTTCCTTGCAGGCAATATTAGCAATAATAATAATTAATTATATAAAATGAAATTTACTCATATCTGTTGTTTATTTTGTGTCTCCATGTTTGCCAAAATTATATTTGTGATAAATCTGTATTTTGTTTCCTTTTATAAACTGTTTTCTGTTTACTTTCTCGATTATTAATTTATTGCTTTTTGATTTTCTATTGCAGTCGTTATCACAACCACATATGGTCAAGGCAGCTTGAGGTGTTTTCATGATTGTAATGTTTTATATATTTTTTTTATTCAATAGTGATTACTAGAAAATATATAATTTAAAATTTGTGACATAAACACTATTATTATCTTTACTTATCTTTTCAGCCCGGGGCATCTTCATCATGTGTCATTGAAGTTCAAAGAACTGGCGATGAAGAAGTCGAGGAATTGAAGAACACAATTCAACAGATGCGAAATGAGGTAGAAACATTATTTTGCCATCTTAGTTGTCATGAAATAATTTTCAGAAAACATGTGTTATCTGCAGAGATCATCCTATCAGTGTCACATTTGGTTGTGGTCATGTTTCATGCGATCTTTGTGCTAATAATTTGTCAAGATGCCATATTTGTCGAATCCTTATTGATCAGAAAATCAAATTTTTTCAATAACCAAGATATTATTTTCCATTTTACTAATATTTTCATTTTACTAAAAATAGATTGTCATTCTTTGTAATTTTATTAAATTTAGATTTTCTATCCAATTGTTGCTTAGAAACGCAATATTTATATTACAAATATTTTGTATTTATTCATCAAAATGGCGTATTTTACTGAATATTGAAATTATTTTTTACATCTGTAAAATATTATTACTTCATGTAAATATTATTTATTTATCGTTGATTATAATAAAATTATAAATGCAGATCCTCGAATACAAGATGACTTGATAACTATTTAGTTCAATGTTTGTGTATTCGTATATTATCTGTCTCATTCACAATTCTATGCAATACATGATGCATCTATCCCTGAAATCGAATAAACTCAATGCATTGAAATTAACACATAATATTACAATCAATAGACAAGAACAAAATTTTCAATCAAATTCAATAATCAAACCAATTTCTCAAATGATTTGATCTGATAAGAATATCAACAACAGTTAATTACTTTTAATTTATCACATTAACTCATTTTCTCTCTGCACCAATGGACTATATTGTCTTTGTTACTAGAAGTTTCTTAAGTTTGGATTCAATTGATATACACTCATAGCACAAAACAATTATCAAATACATCAAGATATTTTATTAATGCTGTTAAGGTCTTATTAGACCTGATTTCTTTTTACTTCAATTTATGTTCGAAATTTTGTCCAAGTATAATCCACATCACTGTTCTAATGATTTAAGTATTTCCATTGTCATTGTACTTTGTATTTATTTTTAACTGAAGTCATAAACTCCAATCTATTATTTTTGCAATGTCATATAAAATTCATTTTCATTTTTAATAACCAATTAAATTTGACTGATTGTTCTCTCCATTCATTTTGTTTTCGTGTAACTTCCTATATTTGCAATTTTGCTTCATTAATAAATTCGTCTTGTTTAATGCTATTAGTAGCAACCTACTTCTTTATTATCTATGGTGGGTTTTGAGTTTCGTCAATTATAAACACTGATGTTCGTCAATGAGTTTCACCAAAACGATTTCACTATATCGTATTTTAGAATAACACTGCTAAAGTACTGATCTATATTACTACTCTATGATATTATATTGAACAAAATAATTTTTTTAAAAATTACAAAATTAGAAAAACTAATAAAACCATAAAATAAAAACCTGTAAAAAAAAATTCCAAAAATGAATGTATATAAATGTCAATTTTGCGACTCAACATTTAAAACCATTCAAGCTTTAAAAGCTCATCAATAATCTAAAAGGCGTAGCAAAATTTAATGAAATTACCAATGAGCGTATCTCAGCTTTATACCGCAATCAAAATTCGTCTGCCAAAGACAATGGAGGAGAGTCAATTAATAACAATGAAATAACTTCCGTTGATAATACAAGTAATATTACTAAATTTGTTAAATTCATTAAAAATTTTCAAAAAAACGAAATTATAATTTCTTAATTTTCAGAATTAACCGATAATATTTTAAAATACATTTGCAATTTAACTTTAAAATAGTAATTGAAATTATATTATTGCTAACTAAACCGATTCAAATGAAATAAAAAAAATGGAGTGGGATAAAATTACTTAAAACCAGTTATTAAATGCAATAAATGATTTTCCACAAAAGTAAGAAGATTTACTAAAACTTTATCGTGACTAGAATTTACTAAAATTTGGCAATTTATATGTGTATGTCTACATTTAAAATTTTCAATTATATTTCCATTAATTTGATTTATTACTTATTAAAATAGGTTCACTAGATAAAAAGTTAGAAATTTTACTCAATTCAAACTCGGAACCCCTTCATAACCCTTCTCAATACCCCTCTACTTTAAACCAGTAATGCAATGCAATCAATGATTTTCCACAAAATTTAGAAGATTTATTAAAACTTAATTGTAAATAAAATTTACTAGGATTTGAAAATTAATGTGTATATGTTCTCATTTAAATTTCCCTATTAAATTGACATATTTTTTCAAAAATCGGTTAACTAGATCAAAAGTTAGAAATTTTATTCAATTCAAACTCGAAACTTCTTCAAAACCTTTCTCAATACCTCTCTGAATATGTGTTAGGTTTAAAAACACCAAAACCCACAACTAAATTAACAATTTTCAAATTTATCGATGAAATTTGAAATTATCGAGAAAGTGAGTATGTGTGTAGAAACTCTTCCCCTCATTACGTTTGTATGTTATTATTAATATTTTCAATAATAAAATAATTGTTTCATCATAAAATTATAATATTTCATAAAGTTTGCAAAACAAAAAATTTGAAAAAATACGAATTAAAAATAAGACGAATCAATGAAACGTATGGAAATTTGGAAAACGAAAAAAACAAAATGTATTTTTACCAAAAAAATATAGAATTTATTTTGTAAATTTTCATTTAATTTTCATCATTTCAAAATTAATCAGAAATTTTTTTGTAGAAATAATTTATATTATTTAATATTTTAATGAAAAGAAAGTAGTTTTTTAATACCCAATTTAAAAAATATGAAATCAAGAGTGCAAATGGGGAATTAATAAAAATCGAGAATAAAAAAATAGTTCTTTTGAATAAAGAATCTTATGATAATAGTTATTTTTCCCTTGAAGAAATAACTGAGGGTCTAGGGAAAGTTATAGAAAGTGATGAAAAGTTAAATAAGAAAAATATAGTAAACAAAATATTTATTTGTGATCTACTAAATAAATTAACATTTCGTTATTAAAATATTCATATGGCAATAGTTTTCTAAATAGAAAAAACAATCAAATTAGAAAACTATATGCACATTTCGCATGAACATTATTTTTACTTGCAGAAAGTTATCCAAATATTCAAATGATCTCAGTTTCACTGCAATATTTCAAATCGAATTTCCCAATAATCAAGGAAATAATTGAAAACGAAAGATTTTGGACCCACTCAAATTTTTGACATTCACCTTTGGTGATGATTTCCCATTATGATATTGTCTGATATGATCTGATATTATGAATACAAAATTGATATAGTTTTAAGATTATTGTTGCCATCATTATTATCAGTTTTAAGCGTAAAAATAATTATGAGATATTTTTTATTAAGAATAATATTTAATGTTAACAAAATGTTTCACACGTGAAACTAATAATAATATATTTGTATTATGATTTATGTTTTTGTTAGCAAAAACCTAATAATAATATATTTTTATTATGATTTATATTTTTGTTAGCAAAATCCTAGTAATAATATATTTTTATGATGAATAATAATTATTGTTAACAATAATAACAAAGAAACTATAAAGATAAATCAATTGAGTTCTTTTTTTCAACACAAATCTAAAATTTGGTTTTAATCAAATCAATACTATAAAATCTTCCAAATATCTTTTCATTATTTAAATTAATCATTCTATAAGTTATAGGTTTGGTATTACAAACCTCTTTAATAATAAATATTTCTTTTGAATATTTTGTGGTATAGACTTCTTCAAATTTATCTTTATATCTAAAAGTTCTTACTGGATCTAAAACTTTAAAATCTGGTTTAGTATTTAAATTATTATTAAAATTATTTCATTCTTCAATTTTTTCTTTAATTATTTCAGGGTTTTTTACTTGCTTCAACAGGGGTAACTCCAATATTTGCATGCATTTCATTATTATTGTTAGCCGCTACTATTTTAAAATCCACACATTAAAAACGAACTGAAAAGTCAAGACACCGGAAATCTATTTAATTACAAATATTTAAACAAATGAATTTAATTTTACATAAATATG
>JBBMOY011149882.1:0-10277 GCA_037951405.1 Platydemus manokwari
CTATGCAAAATGTACTTTAAATAAATAAATATTTTTCAAAAAAAACCGAAATTTTAAGGTTATACACCTAATATTATTATTATTATTATTATTATTATTATTATTATTATTATTATTATTTTTCTAATTTATTACAGATAGAAGTATAATTTTCATTAACATTTTTATTGAAATATATGTTCCCAAAGTGTGAAATTTTTGATAGTTTTTCTCATATATGAACAGTGTTAAAATTCAGTTAAAAATCTCAGGAAAAGTAAAGAAATATTTATTATTTCACTTTTGAATATTTTTGCATACTCAATTATTTAAGATGATCACATATTACCCAACAAAAAAATTAATTTCATTTAATTGATCAGTAATTTGAAAATCAATAAGAAAATCAATAATAATAATATTTAATAAATTTATCAATCGATAAAAATTATAGCAAAATGGTATTATATATGAGAGATGGCAAGGTAAAAATTTGACTGTAGATTTCAATAAAATTTATATATAAACTTAGAATCGATAATTATATAATTATATAATTATATTTGAAAATATATAAATTATTTTATGATATTTCAAAGAAGACATGGGGCTTAAGTAATGTTTCTAAAATGGGTTAAATATTAAAAGAAAACATTTTAAAAACATTTAATTCTATCGCAAAAGAATATGTTGTGGTAAAGGTTATGAGAGTTGCTGATTGAGC
This sequence comes from Platydemus manokwari, assembly GCA_037951405.1. NCBI lineage: Eukaryota > Metazoa > Platyhelminthes > Tricladida > Geoplanidae > Platydemus > Platydemus manokwari. The sequence continues at coordinate 704 of JBBMOY011149882.1, forward strand.
TACTGACAATTTCAATAGTGAGCATCCAATCACTGATTTCATAATTCTTTCCACTCATTGATATCGGAAATAACTGTGATCGAACATTCAACAATTCTCTAAATTATGTATTCGAACTCAGCTTTTATGTCAATCCACTTATCCATGAGAAAATGTTATTTATTCCATATCCCATGGTTTTAACTCTGATGTTTGGAAAGTTGTCACTGATAATAATAAAGAGTTCCTAGATGCGCAAAGGATAAACAAATAATTAATCTAGCAAGACACAAAATTTCTAAATGATTCAATGAAAAATATCTTGGATATCTGGCAATGTTGAGAAGTCATATCCTCATTTGTATTTACCAAAATATTCCATCATTTATCTAATCGTTTTCAATTGTTTTCAGATTATTTCCAAGACCAATCCTACCATAATCCATCAGTTAAAAAATTTCTAAGAGTAAACTCTTTCGACAAATCGATTTATAATATTAACCAATCTATTATTCAGTTCTGGAATAATACTGTTGTTGATAAAAGGGGTCGCAGGTTTCTCAATCCGGATGTTTTTAGTAAAGGTTAGTTGAACGATTTCCACGAGTGATTATTTGTTATCATTTTAGATAATTTTGAAGTGTCACCACTGGATAATTTGAGCCAAATTTTTACCATCAATGAGGAGTTGACTATTTATGATAAAGAAGGCCAGAGAATTCAATTGGTTGCAACTATCATCAGAAATCTGGCTTTTGATAGTTCTAATGGACGAATTTTGACTCAGGAGCATCAGTGTATTCGATTTATTCTCCTATGTTGTTACGCTTCTCATTTTGCCTTGCACCAGCTAGGACTGGAGATTCTTTCAATGCTAAAATTTCCCGTCTGTGGAATTTTATTGGATACATTTACGCATCTTCTTGTTGATCTCATTAGAAGTGAGGATAGGGTCGATAGATTAAGGGGTATGTAATAAACTTTATTATTATAATTTTTTAATTGAAAAATTTTCTTGAAAAATAAATATAAAATCGATAATCTTTAAAAATGATGACTAAATGGCTTTCATTGAGTGGAACATCGAATAAGTAAACTATTGCACACAAGTTAATCAGATTGATTCAGATTTTGTAAAATCAATAAACTTAAAACGAAATAGGTGTTTAATCAATTGATGAAACAAGTTCTATTTGCGTTGATGTTTTATGGAGAAAATACTTAATAAAAGATTTTCTCTGAAACTTGGATAGAAAATGAAGTGTTTTGTAATTTATTTTAATAGAAATGAATTTTTATTGACATAATTATGGTATCATACACCGTCAATATCAATTCTACTATTATGGTTCGATGTTGTTCGAATTTTCAATGAATAACCAATCCAACTGTACTTGTCAGCCAGTCATTGATAAAAGCTATATATATGAGGCACCTGAGTCTTAACAATAATAAAGAATCTTTAAGAAAAATTAGTAAATTCTTTTGACGATAACAACCTCGGAATATTTGAATTTGTAGCTCAGAAGAAATGAATATGATATTCAAAAATAAACTTGCTCTTTTAATCTTGCCCTAATGATTCTCATTCAGTGAGAAATATTTCGTGTACGCAAAAAAATATTGAAAAATATTGATTGGTCGAATTTGGTGATCATCATTGTCACAACTGAAACGAAAAGATACATGTTTTAAATTCTACACCGTTCAATAGGTTTATTAATTTTACCTCCATGGACCATTGAATACGAAATCTCACAGTCAGAATAGTTAGTGTGAAAAGATTAGATCAATAAAGTTGAAGTTCCAAATCAGACTAAAGAGAGAATTCATCGATTCACAAACTGTCATCCGAAGAAATATTAAGACCTGGTAGTTGTCAGATCTTGTGATAACCGTTTGTTTAGTTGTAACTCTTTTCACGGTGTCATGGGAATAGCATAATTTGCTTGAAACCTCTCAAACTACATTCATCTTTATTTTCCAATATTCTCTGAAAAAAATGTTTGAAATATGTCATTCAGATCTCTATTATTATTATTATTTCATTCATAATTTTCTAAGAGTACTATTAAGTGGAAATGCCTACTCAAAGATTATCTATCTACTTATAACATACTACTATTTCTATTAGTATAAAGAAATCTCAATTTTTTGAATGACATACATAGCTGCCGACATTTCAGACCATTATTTATTCTTCATAATATTCAATAATTTATTATATTCATTAATTCTCAGTTCTATTTAGTCCCATTCGTCATATTGTTTGATTATTTGAAAGAATTTATTATTATTATTATTATAGATTATAGAGTTGCCATATTTTTTGTTTTAATTTTCATTAAAATTATCTTACAATCTATATCGTAAATGCGTTGGTATTTTGAATTCGATAAATAGGTGGAAAAAATTTGTAAGACAAAATCGTATTCTTTCTAGCCTTCGCTTATTCATATTTCGACTTCTACAAATTCCTCGATTCCATTGGCCGGCCTATTTTAAGGTTACAAAATATGTTTCCATGGAAAATATCTGGAAATTATAAATTTCCTACTGCTAAGTTAAATATATTCTTTGAACAAATGACAACAATCCGTCGAGCGGCGTAATCAAATTAACTGGTGTTCTAAAACTAATATAATCCAGTGGATGGCTCAACTTTCATAGCCAAATGAGTATTGGTTCTGACTCACGCAGTTACGGAAACCATCAAATCTATAAACTGTAATTGTAAAACATATTTTGGAATTCGGACTATCGTTTGAATCCATAATTTGATTTTCGAATTTGCGTTAATTTTATTCACAATTGCATTTTTGGATCCGCAATAATCAAGATTAGTTCAGAACGAAAATTTTCTTTAGTAAAAACGAGCAAATTTTATTTGTAACCGACTTCAATGTTAATGAGTGGAAACAAATGATTTTTTACTTTTAGTGAAAATAGTCCGGATAAATTGAAATAATTTTATAAATTTTTGAATGTCGGATCACAAGTGGTTTAATGATATTTTTAATTTTGAAAGCGACAATGAATTCATTGAAGTTAATCTTAATAGACTAATGTTTACTTGGGATTGTCGGGTATATTTGACGGAAACATTGATATACTTGTTTATTGATGTCTACTAAACGTACCTTGCATTAGTAATGCCTCGCAATACATTCAAGTTGCAATGAGAAATTTTAAAAATTATAAATCATTTTTCAATTTTATTCTCGCACAGTGTCAATTGAATTTATTCGCTAATCAATATCTCTATTTGTTCAACTACCTCTAAGTATTATTTTCTATCAAGGAAAAGTTATTTAATTGTTAACGTATAAGGTTATGTTGTTCTCAATCCAAATTATAAATCCAACGAATGGCAGTGAGTTCGAGTCCAGTGTTTAGTTATTTTATCAATTATAAGATAGATTTGAGGTTATAGTCAAAATGATGAACAAAAACCATAATTAAACCAACATATCAGTGGACGGCTTGTTTAAATTTAGCACTTACAAATAATATTAGAAGAGAGGAAAATTGAATGATTCTGGATAAAAATCCCTTTATTGATTTCATATTTTACACAGAATTTTTCACTCGAAATAATATCACTTAGTGAACATAAAGTACGCTTTTGAAAACAGACTGACAAAGCATTAAAAATAACCATTTATATTGGTGGATAAATAGGAGTATTTATTAGGAAAACGATTTATTATAGTCTAAAAATTATTCTTGAAGCTATATATATAATCAATAGGAATACAAATAAATATTCTCAAGAAATAAGAAATCGATAAACAAATTATTTTATTGTATAGAATAGAAAAAATAAAATTGATATAAAAAATTAACTGCTAAGCAAGTTTAGAAAAACAATAGAAAGAAGTCAAAAGAATTTAATCAACTGACATTTCACGAATCAAAATCTCACAATGGAATTAATATTAAAAGTTTTCTTTCTGAAAACCGGAATTACTTTTCATTATGTTGACTTTGAAACTGCTTCATAAAAATTATTCTAAAAAGATCTCAGTACTAAATAACAATGTATACGTCCAGAAAATTTACCTTTCATCAAAAATAATGATTAATAATTCATGTAATTGTTTTTTGATTATTATCAGATATAATTCCAGTAGGCACAAATAATAATAACATTTTGAGTGTGATATTATGAATAGTCGATATCAAATCTAATCGCAGTTATTGTGTGGACTATACTATTTTATAAAGCACGAATTGAAAACGAACTGAAAAATTACAACATCAAATTTTATTTTAATCACCATTATTATCACCGAAGTAATATTTGGTAAAAATAGGATTTAAAATTTTTTCAATTCATTATAAATTCTCAATATTATTTGAGATTTAATAAATTAATTAAAATTTATAATATTTATCGTTTGAAGATTTAAGAATTATTATAGCATATATTAGATCGATGAAATTCTTAAATTTGTATTCAATACAAAATTCTAATGAAATACCAGCCGCTTGATCGATATCAATAATGATTTAATTATTAATTCAATAATATTTTATTCTGTCTTGTTGGTAAAACCCTTAAACATAAAATCTAAAAATCTTCTATACAAATCAAATATTAAATGGAATTTCCCATCTTTGTCAGTTGTTTTAATTTTCCTAACATTTTCCAATTTTTTCCAGTAACTCACAAGAAGATGATGAATTGTTTACAAATTTCTTCATTTGCATGTTGTTTTGCTTTTCAAGTAAACTCGGTGCTTGCTAGAGCTTTAATAAAATAGATCGACATTTTTATAGATCTTTAAATAATGGTACTTAGGATCAGAGATCCCTTTCAATTTACAAGGAAAAGGGAATTATGTAAATTCAGAGAAATATAAACAGTTTATTGAATTTGCTTAAGATTCCACTCTATAAACGGAATTTAAATGCCCGCTTTTAAAAAGACTTCAAAGGCATTTAGAGAAATTAAATCAGAATCATTTTTCGTTTAAATTCCTTTTATAAGAAAAATGATTCTGAAAATTTATGATTGGTAATCGCTAAATATATTTATTCTACCCATCATAAAACAACACCGATTGCATATGTTTCTTCTATTACAACCAACCGTGTACTTAAATAATGATATTCGCTGAACGGGTTCAGTGGAAAAATAATTTGAAAAATAATAAAACTCATGGAGATAATTTTTTCCGATATTATTTAATTTTATCACAACCACAATTTTGCGTGTTAATCCTTTTCTACAGATTAAAAGAAATACCGATTAGATTGAAATACACATAATTCCTTTCATGATTTCAATCAATATTTCTCCTAAAGCCAACAAAATTTGACAGAGAAATTTTGAAAGATAAAGATATTCTAAATTATCAAAGAATTATAATGATTATGAAAAAAATATTTTTTTCTTTATTGATTTCCTTCTGTATAAAATTGGCTTTGTCTTTTTCAAAATAATTTATCTCTTTACCCAGAATCATTTATCATCTAAATTCTATTATAATAATAGTTATTGTTGGAGAAATTTTGCTTTAAAATGGCCACGTTTATGAGTGATTCCTATTAATAATAAGCAGTCGATCAGACCTGTCAGATATTTAAAAATCAGCTTTAATTTTTTTTACATTAACCACTTCCACGGCTCAAGCTATCTTTAATCTTGATTTCTTTGTTTCATTAATGGTTTTGATTCATCTAATGATTTTCAGTAAGTATTTATAGATAAGTTCTGACAAAGTTCAAATCGCGAAACCATTTGTTTCTAACTAGAAACACTCCTAAAGTCGTACCTTGAAAATCAATAATATCAAAATAAAAGATTGAAAATCGTAAAAACTTCAAAAACATCTTTAAATATTTAGGAATTAAATTTCAATACGGAATCCAGAAAAGTGTTTTTCTCCTACTGTCACTCCTAGACCCTCATTTTAAATAACCGTTATTTATATCTCATCATTTTGCTTGGAAAAGCTGAAATATTTCTCTCGACAGTTATTTTTTAAGTGGTTTATTTGTATTAATGATAAGAGAAGTATTGATAATAATTCTGTTTCTAAAACTACTTATAGTGAAAAAATTTTCTGATCTATTTCTAATTCCAATAATAGTATTGAATTTTTTTTGGAAGATTTTTTAAACCTGAAAAAGTTCAAATTCTGACAAATAATTTCGAACAATTGTATAAATCCTGGTATTAATCATGAATTTATTGCACAATCGATTTAATTGTTTATTTCATAGAATTTGCAGAATACCAGTTATTTAATAAATGTACCGAATTTCAAATAAAATATTGTCTTGTCATGGTAATTTTTTGTGTAAATAACCTCTGAAACGATTGCACAGATATCAAATTAAATATGATTATTTTCTACTTATTATTATAAGTAGATAATACGGTTGTATAAAATAAACTGAATTTTTAAATTAATATAACATTACGATTTTGTATGCTAAAAGAATGCTTTGCGCAGGTAATTTTGTGAGAGATTATAAGTAGTATTGAAATAGTTTCGTCAATAAAGCTTTAAATTTATTTTATTTTTTCATCAAACTATAACTACTTGTGAGATTGTCCTATAAACTTTTGTGGATGAGTTTTAGCTCATTAATTTGCATTTTAACTTTGATGATGCATATAAGTAAGGAAATCTCACATAAATAAGTGTGCATATGGATTACAGTGACAGAGGATGAAATTAACGATTTAATTGATATATTATTTACAGTTCTTATGATTATTGTTTGATATTTTAATTATTTGAAGAACATTAAATCATCCATTTATACTTCCAGGCCTTGAATTGATATCTCGTCTATGTGACCAGACAGTATGCACTGAGAACATTGATTTCTTTACCAGTCTTCCAAAATCCTTTTTTACTTCTTTAATTTCAACCCTTATAGTCCACGATTTACATTTACTTGTTCTCGCCTTAGAAGCTGTGTATGGTTTGTCAGAGATCGATCCGATTTTATGCTGCAAGTAAATATTTAATAATCGAATAAATATTTTTTTAATCAATGTTTTTTTTCATGATAGATTGATTGATTACTCATCAGAAACATTGATCACATTGTATACTCTTTTGAGTCTTGAAGCCCAAGTTATGGGTACTCAAAGTTTAATTCGAATCAGAGTTATGCAAGGTCCTAGTGTGATTGCAGCAACATCAAACAACTCCATCAGTCATATCCGCTCCAATTCGTCTGTGCCGCATCAAAATCAAAAACAATTAGCTACTTCATTGATGCCTCCTCCACCGGTTCCACTTCACAAGGTACCCATATCAGCAATGCCAGTTTCACATGCCACAAATATTAAAACTCAAAATTACACCACTACTGACATGGTAACTTCGGTGAAATCTTCCCCAAATCAAGTTATTCTTTAATTGATTTTTAATTTAGTTATATACAATATTAACAATTGATCGATTTAAAATTATAATTCTTGATCTTGAAATCGATATCTGATCATATTTTACATTTATCAATTGATTAAAGTTACATTGTTTATCGAAATGATATTTCTAGAATTAAATCAATACAGAAGCACCGGCAAAGATCAAAAATAAATAAACAAATACCTAATTTCCATATTAAAAATGATAGAAATGAATTTTTACCAATCAAAAATGACATTCATTTGTCCATATAAATTTACATGACTTCAAACAAGCATTTTTGAGATGAAAATAAATATATATCAGGAATTGCATATTGGTCGATGACTATCTGTGAGTCAGCACTAATAAAACAAGTGATTTTAATAATAATTGGTAATATTCTATACAAATAAATAAATAATAGGAATAAGTTTATAAAAAATTAAAATTTAAAATTAAACCATGAACAAGATTGTTTAAAAATTAATTTCGAACAGAGAATATTAGATCGGCTTTGACTTTTTAAAAACTTGTCTAAGTCTGACCTTACTTTAAAATTAACCAATAAATTTTTTTGATTGTCTGATATTTGATTTAAATTTATTGGGTTGAAATAATGCTGAGCGTTTCTTTAAATTTTAATGGTATTATAATTAAAATTATATTGATTATCTACTGACTACTTTTCACACTTTAAATAGAGATTCAATAAAATGTAGTTAATTAATTTAAATATACAGTAGAATTACAGTTAAAATTGATCTTTTTTTACTCTTAAATTATTTGATTCAGTTAGTTATTTGTTTATTTATGATCACTTGTACTTAATAAATGCTTTCTACATTGAGCCTTGCATATCTAGCAACTATTCGAGGAATAGGTTAATTAGTGAAGAATTATCAATCTCAAAACTGTAATCAATCATGTATTAACGTAAAACGAATTTTTATACCTGGTTATATAAATAATAAACCGAGAAAAGTAATTTAATTTAATTTTAATAATTTTAAAAATATTATCAAAACAAAATATTTTTTATCATTATTATTTTAATTTAAAAAATTTTAAAATAAATTTCAGAAAATCAATAGTATTTTCAAATTAATTTCAAAATATTTTATCCGTTCAGATAAGCCTTCTAAGACGGCACAAAGCAGAATATATTCGGACATCTTTAATCAAAATTCTAGATGTGCAAATTTATTTTTAGATTTACACAGAAGCTATAGTTAAATGCAGTTGATTTTAAATTTAAGAGCAATAATACTAATTTATAATTTTTAAATAATTTTTTTACATTTTCTTTTCAATTTCTTATTGTTGTATTAATATTACAACTCGATAAATTAATACTGATAATTATCAGTAGTACATTAGATGAACATGTTAGTTTTAATATTAAATATTTCCATTAAACGTAATAATCACACAATCCAGCAATATATTAAATAACATTATACAAGCAATGTGTTCAATAAATAATTTTACAAATAAGAGATTACTTATGAACAATGGCGACATATCATAATAATAGAAAATTAACATGTATATTATAAATTAGTTATTGATTAAAATTTAAATACTTATTAAATCGATAATTGCATAGTAATTTGACAAATATATTTAATGCCTCTCAGATCTCACAAATTGGAAATTATATGTGTATAAATAAGTTTTTCCTTTCTAACAATAAACGCATTTAACGAACAGTTTTGTCTTCTGAATGATACTAGTGGACTATCTTAAGAGTAGATCTAATCACAATTTTTTGTTTTCAAATAAAATCCATCGAATCTCAAGAAATATTACTTGTGAAAGTTACTTATGCAATATTTGTTTTGGAAAATATTATGTGTAAATTCGGTAATGGGTTCTTGAATTTGTCCATATTATTTTGATATAGACATTGTTGAAGAATAAATACATTGCTTTATTTTTAACCTATAATGAAAATAGTTTGTCGCAAATGTGTTATCATTTCGGATAAAAATATTGAATTTGTAAATTATTTTAATGTTTTAAATATTATTTAAGATTCATTATGTTTTTGTTATACACAACTAGTTAATTAATCTTGATAATAACATATTATGATAAATGTTAAGATTAATGATGTTTAAAGGTTGTTAAAGAAATTATATTAATAATGATTATTTTCAGTTCAAATTATTTTACAAGACTGAATATTTTTGAGAAATATAATTGATGGGATTTTT
>JBBMOY011149993.1:0-10277 GCA_037951405.1 Platydemus manokwari
ACAATTCATCTCCATTCCTAATGCTACATCTACTACCGCTATGCATCACTGATGGAGGGGCTCTTACAGCTTGATGTGGCCTTTTGGAAACAATCCTGTTGGCTGGGTATTGCTGTCGTTCATGCTTACGCTGAAGACTCCCCCAACTGTTCTTCCTCCACCTCTCTTGACTCCTTTCCCTCACAGGGTAAACATTGAACCTCCACTGTCTCTTTGGGCACAACTCAGACACATGAGCATGACTTCGACACTTCTGACAACGTGGTCGTCGCTCTTTGCCTTCCCACAAATTAATAGAATGGGCTTTTAGAGGCACATTTTCTTCCACAGGCACTGCCACCACATCATTAACTAACTTTGAGATCTGCGACCTCATCTGTGCCACTTCTTGAAAAAGGGCTTCTAAACCGTTGTTACTTGGCATAACATTACATGCAGAACTATTAACTGTACTAGGATATTGGACTGGTACTTCGTCATTCAATACGACATCCTGGTGGTAATTTTGAGTTGGTGCTGCACGAGCCAGGCGTTCTGCATATTCGCTAATACTCAGAAATGACACTTTAGGATCTTGGATGACTCTTTCCTTCAGCATAATTTGAGTCCAGGCATCCTGCACTCTGAAAATAAAGTAGTCCCTTAAAGTGAAGTCATCCATTAAAGGGACTCCCTGGAAGTTCTGCTCGGCCACCACATCTTCGAACGCCGCATACAACCGATCAGTGAAATCTTGGATGGTTTCACCATCCTTTTGCTCGATGTGATAAAATACAACCAACAGCTCAGGTAAGCACTTTTTCTGTCCATAGACATGCAGCAAAACCTGCAACATCACATCTGGCTCCCTGCTGGCTGTTCTCATGCGTATGTTTCTGGCTACCTTTGGTGCCAGACTGTTGTTGAGCAGCTCCAGTTGATCATCTGCTCGCATGAAGCCAGCTCTCCATGCTGCTTTTACTTCTTGGGCAAATTTTTCTGCCGTCAGGTCATTCTCCCCAGTGAAGGTTCTCACTGGTTTTGCAACCGGCATGAGCACATACTGCATCTTGTTACCCGGCTCTTGGGTAGTTGGCTGAGCCGGTAACATTCTGGGCTCAGAATCTAAATTTTCATCAACATGGACATTGGGCCTACCTTCAGACTGGGCGGCCTGAGAAGCTCGAACGCTTCTCGTCTCCATACCTGATGTTCTCAATGGAGGTCTTGGTATCTGTAGCGCTCCTGGCTGGTACTAGGTTGACAGTTTTGAGACAGATAGGACTCACAAGAAAGAGCACACAACAACAACAAAAAACATTCACCACAAAAATACAAACTACTCCCTACACTACTAGACGTAAAACTACACTACCTAAGGACTATCTAACTGGACCTTGTCCACTATATCCTGCCGACGACGCCACCTGAAAACAAAGGCTGTTGCTAACACAGTTTTCAGACACCCAGGGGAGGTACAGCGAGAGAAGAAGAAGAGATAAAGGAAAGACCAATGTCGCGTGACAGAGCAAAGATCCCCTAAGCACCCTGTGCAAAGACCCTAGTTCCCAAGAAAAAAAATGATAAAAAGATTAACAGGTTAAGTGGGGGAGAAAGAAGTATTCCTTCCCCCTATCCCAGCCCAGCAGATAAGTCCCAGAGAAGAGTAGAGTAGACAAGATTAATGACAAACACTAGAACAGGAACAATAGAAGATGGAAGCACAAGATAGCACAAACAGTGACAGGAGAGGTACAGTAAGACAACAACAATCACTAGAACAGAGACAGGAAAGGTACAGTAAAGCAACAATAACCACTAGAACAGAGACAGGGAAGATAAGAGCAAGCTAGTGATAACTAGGACAGAGATCAGAGACAGGAGCAAAACAACAATCACTAGAACAGAGAAGACAATCACTAGAACAGAGACAGGAGAGATAGCAAGATGGCAACAATCACAGAAAAGACAGTAAAGTGTCTCAATAGCTAAGCATAGAACATACAAGTCTCACACACACTCACTCAAAGTTTACAGAGCCTGTATATTTACACTTGGCTATATAACTGCAGTTTATTTTTATAATACTATGCCAAGACATGCATGATGAATGACTAATATATATAATAATACTGCTTATAAATGCACACCAAGCCACAAACAATATTACAAATAAACAAAACTGATCGTTACACACACTGACAAATAAAAGAGTAATAGAGATAGACGAGTATCAATCAACCCAGTATCGGACTATACCAGCAACTAACCTCCAATGATACCTGTGAATAGAGAAGACCCACATACCCCTTAATATAACATCAAAATAAACATATTAATTCAACACAATCACATTCATTCGCACACATTCTATCTGAGGGGCTGCTGTGTCTCTCCTGCACTTGGTGGACCTTGATCATCTGCTGCATATGGCCATCTGGTCTGTGCCCATAGAGTTGGTCCCTGAAATCCTGTTAATCAGGCCACACACACTGTCACACTTCAGTTCCCAAGCTTCTCACAGGCAGATACACATACATCCACTGCACCGCAACCTCAACTAATCTAACACCCACCAATCTCCATGACATTGTCCACAGACATCCCTAAAATTAAATACACAATAAATTGTTCCTACACACAATAACTCCCCTTAGCAATCTTCAACCAACAATCTCATACCCAATGAACACTGCTCACACCTGTTAGCCACTTGAACATCACACATTTAGTATCTCTACAACATGACAGACCATAATTCCTTCTAAGACCCATCATCCTCACAACATGACAAACAAACAAACATGTTATTCACATCTAGCAGTACTATTGTCACCAAACCTCACCAGATGAACACTCTGCATCAACCCATGTTCATACATGTCTATACTGAGCCCTGGTTGAAGAAATACACATCCTCTAACTCCATTCCCAATCCACTCACATACCCAAGTGACACAATGAACAACACTAACCGACATCAGCAACATCACCACTACTTCACTACTCACATACCACAGTGACACACTGTCACACATTTATAATGCAGACAACTCTTTCCTTCCTCTTGAACTGACACATCTGCTGTCAATCACCCTCTTTCTCATTGATCCACTCTGGTACTCAGTCACAAGTGCATTAAAGACCCACCTTACTCTACTAAGGATCACATATCCACAACTACTACCCTCATTTCTGTAGTGATTCCCTCACCTCTACACAGTATTCAACACTAACTGAATAACTAAGACCTATATAACATCATATGCCCCCAATAAGTCTGTCTTCATTCATAAGGGGACCCCTTACCCCTAAACCCCATTAGAAATACCATCCCACTGGATGATCACTTAATCTTACACCACTAGCTTCCAATTCCCATGAAATAATCATTCATTCAATCACCACATCTCTTCGACATGTGCGGCTTTCATCAGTGAGCTCCCACACTGAATACAGACAATTGTCAAACCTAACTGTTATCTGACAAACAGACATCTTCTTCACACTGTCAGTAAATTTACTTAGTTCATATTATAGCATCCCCCCCATAGAAGTACTGTCCTGTATTGGTCCAGTCACCCATGTACTCTAAACAGGTAATCATTGTCTATAAGTTAGCCTAACACATTAGTCAGCCTCTACTGTTGTCAGTACTCTTTATTATGTTAACTAGGACCAGCCCCCAATGTCCTTGTTTAGCCATGTCCCTCTCCTCTGCACTCATCAGGTGCCTCCAGGGACCCCTCATATTCCCAAGGTCCTGTCAGCTCAACCCAATCATCCCCAAATTAAACTGTAGTCAGCTTGACATCAACAAGTACATTTTACTGTCACTATAGACATTGCAACACATTATCCCAGTCACTAATCACAAGTTCCTAGTACCACCCCACTAGTAATATTAACTCTTAGATCATATGGTCCCAGACCCACTGTTCTTCAGCCAGTACCACCATATGTTGACCAGTGTATGCTGTTAGTTAGTCAACTAATCTGCCTATACATTAGGATACAGCAAGATATTCTTGCTACAACTAGCATTTGAGCATATTTCTACTCGGTACCTAAAATAGTATACATATTATAACCCCTTCTGTTTAAAGCCAAAATGTTCAACATAGATGTTCATTATATATTTTATCTGTCCATGGTGTGATAAATTCTGTAAAACTACATCCCTAGAATTACATATCTACACCCTGCAAATAATTTCCCCCTAGCTTGAGTGTTCATGGTTCACTACCATACAGTCTGGACTCATTACCACTCCAAAGAATTCTTTCCTTAGATTTCACTAAAGACACTTTACATAGAATATTAATTGTTCTGAATGCTGCTTTAAAGAATAAATCTCTTTTTATAGTCATCCTCACCTCTGTCTACTGCTTGGACACAAGCTTTGCCTTCGGCGTCGTAAGCTGTCCACATATTTTCAAGGTGTTGTGTAAGGCACCGCAAGAATTACACTATTTTACTGCTATTCCTATTACTTATATTTAGCATAATGTGAGATTTTATGCCGCGTCAGCCCTTTGGCTCCACTGGGTGGCATTAAATATTATTTGTAGGCTAGAATAATTTACATATTTAGCGTACCGCTTTAAATAATAGCCCTCTGATTTATTTTATCCCTACCCATTGTCCGTTTCTATGCGTCGCCTCTAAATTCTCTCCGCTTCAATCCAGATAGCAGCTAATAATATTAGTTATCATTATTATTGTAGCAATTAATGTCATTATTATCATTATTAGTTACCATTTGTGCTCATATTATTGCTATTATAATTATCATTATTAGGCATTATCATTATTATAATAATTATTATTATAATTAATATAATTCATCATTATCATTGTAAATGGTAATGACACCCATGTCAGCCTCCCACATGTGGTCTTGATTTGTGCTCAAGTCTATCACCATGGCACTGCAGCCTTTATCACTCACCCCATAATATTATTGTAATAATTCTTATTTATCACTATAACTCCTGTCACCATCAATCCTCATTTCTGCAAGGTCATCCGCCTCACGTGGTAATGTTTGGTGCTTCCCTTTCACACAACACATGGCACCCTTTGACAGGCCAAAATTCCTTGTATTTCTTATCTCCACCAATCTTGCTCATCCATTCTCAATCCGATGATGAAATTTAAACAGATGCGTGCTTAATATAATTTCCTTTAGATCCTTGCTACTCGTGGGAGTATAAATAGTTTCTAAGTCAATATTACTGAATATGTTTGATTCATATTTTCCTGCCTCACATTGCGCCATGCACATCCATGGTTTCATTGTCGATGTCCTGATTAAATTGTCAGTTACGTTTATTCTAGTTCTGTGGTAACCTGTGGGAACAAATAGCAAAATAACTAACAAAGTTGAACTTACTAATCGTAGATGGTAGGAGAACTGTCAGTCTGAAGGTTTGGCTGCTGTTGGAACGTGTTGCTCTGAGTCATGTACGACCCTTGTAGCTCGATGGCGACCGGCCAAATGAACGATGGTCCCTTTGTTCTTCCCATCGACACTTCCGGTGGCCAGGTTTCTTTGCCTGTTCCAGCCGATTTCATTTTCATCCTTCCATTATGGTTTGTCCATGTACGGTGCTCGGAGTTGGCCAGAGCCACCGATTTCATGTCCCCCTTCTCACATATTGGTGTCCTCACCAATCCTACCATCAAACGTAGTTGGATCTCTTGGTCTTTCTAAAATTCCTTGTCTCCATCCGATATAAACCGGGCGGCACAATATTATTATTAAGTCCTGTGCTGGATTCCGCAGTGTCTGGAGCATCAGGCAGTCCTAGAGTCATATCCGAATCTAGTCTCGTAGCAACCTCCTCGCACCTCTTTAATTCATGTCCTGCTACTCTGATAACCATCCCACCTTCACCAACTCTCCTCACGACATACGGTCCTCCTGTAATTGGCGGTAATCCTACCACTTCATATTTCTCTGTTGACCACATGTCTTTTATTTTAGCCCTACCTATATAATGTATTCTTTTCCTAACATTTTCACCTATCTCTAATGGTGGAGACTTAAAATTACTGTCAACCCTCTTTTTCCTGGCATCCGCTTGTCTGCGCAATTGATCCTCCGCTCTGCAATGCGCCTCCCGCAAGCGTGCCAAGTGTTCCTCTAACCATTGGTCCACACTGACCTCTACATCATAATCATTAGCTGAAACATTCAACATAAAATCAATAGGGAGTTTTGGCTCTCTACCGAACATCAAGTAAAATGGAGAAAATCCCGTGGAAGAATGAGGTGTACTGTTATAAATTAATAATAATTCTGGCAGGTGTTCCGACCATTTCTTCTTCTCTCTTGGGTGCATTGGTCTCAACAAATCATGTAAGGTTCTATTAAATCTTTCACACTGTCCATTTCCTTTCGGGTTATACGGGGTTGTACGACTCTTTTCTATGCCGTAAGCCTTGCACAGTTCGGCTACAACTGCAGACTCAAAGTTGCGTCCATGATCCGAGTGTAATCTTTGCGGGACTCCCAAGTAAAGAAACCACTTCTCAACTAACGCTTTCGCAACCGTTGTGGCTTTCTGGTCTCTGGTTGGCACAGCTACAGTATATTTGGTGAACACATCCGTTATAACAAGGACATTCTCGAATCCCTTGGAATCACGCTCCAAAAGAGTAAAATCCATGGCTACCACCTCTAGAGGTTTAGTCGCCAACAAATTCCCTGAAGGACCTTGTATTTTAATATGTGGTGGTTTTGCCACATTACATCTTATACATTTTTTGCAAAATTTACTCACATCACCATTCATACCATACCAGTAACATCTGTTACCTAAAATACTTAACATGCGGTCTTTACCTTGGTGACCTATATTATGTACAGACTCCAAAATTCTAGGTTTTAGGGCTTCAGGTACTACCAGCTGTAACACCTCGACCTTTCTTGGTCCTAGTTTTACTTTATACAACAAATCTTCCACTACTTTCAATTTTCTCCTCTGTCTCAACAACCTTCTAGTGTGACTGGGCAACTTCTTCATCTCGGATCGGCTCAGTCTGATGGCGTCTTTAATAATTTTTAAAACTTCATTCACATGTACATCCTCACTTTGTAATTTTCTCAACTCTTCTAAAGAGTATGATGGAAAAGCCATCGCTGGTGCTCCTTTAGTGTCTACATTTTCTATATCTTCGTCAACTGTCGTCATTCTCACCTTGGCCTCCACTTTGTCAACATTCACTACACCTGATGTTGGGGGAACTTCCATTACTTCTACCTTACTAATAGCTACATCTCCCTCCTCCTCTGAAGTTCCTGGACCTTCCATAGGATATCTCGACAGATAGTCTGCATTACCATTAGCTCTACCTGGTTTATGCTTGATTTCATAATCAAACATTGACATCTGTGCTATCCACCTCTGCTCGATAGCTCCAAGCTTTGCTTTCTTCCACATTGCCAGGTTCATGCTGTCGGTATACACTTCAATTCGTGCACCCAGAAGATAACTCCTAAATTTTTCTGTGAGAGCCCATTTCAGGCTTAATAATTCTAATTTTGAACTACTCTTAGCATTACGCTCACCGGGTCTCAGAGTCCTACTGGCATATGCTAGCACCTTCTTCTTCCCTTGCTGAACTTGTGACAGTATGGCACCCAAGCCCTGATAAGATGCATCTACCTCCAGCACAAATGGCAGGGAAAAATCTGGATAACCCAACAATGGAGTAGAGGTTAAGGCACTTTTTAAAACATTAAAAGATTCATCACATTCTTTAGTCCACAATGGCCCTATCACTACTTTCTTTGACCTATCATTTTTATACTGATTTAATTGAGCGACTAATTCATGTAATGGTCTTGCTACAGTGGCAAATTTTGGCACAAAACGTCTATAGTAGCTAGCCAATCCTAGAAAAGATCTCAACTCTGTCTGGGTTTTAGGGATTGCAGCTTTTCTGATAGCCTCCACTTTGTCTTCCATCGTTCCAATTCCCTGGTCTGAAATTGTGTGACCAAGAAACTCAACCTTTGGAAGGCAAAATGCACACTTTTCAGGATTCAGCTTTAAGCCCAAAGCCTTGAGGCGTTGGAAAATCTTTTCTAGTTTTAATATGTGAGAACTGAAATCACTTGAATAGACGAGTATATCATCTAAGTAAACTAACAGTAATTTGAACATTAGGTCATGCATCGAGCACTGCATAAGCCTTTGAAATGTGCTCGATGAGTTCGCTAATCCCATTGGCATGCGGCGAAATTCGTAATGGCCGAATGGCGTAGAAAATGCCGTTTTTTCCTGATCTTTTGGGTTCATGGCCACTTGGTAATAACCGCTAGCTAAGTCTAATGTGGAAAATAGTTTTGAACCGCCTAGTGCATCTAAATATTCCTCAACTCTAGGGATCGGATAAGCATCTTTTTTGGTCCTCAGGTTGATGGCCCGGTAGTCCACACACATCCTTAATGTTTTATCTTTTTTTCTCACCAATACAATTGGTGATGCCCAAGGACTTGAACTAGGTGTAATAATCTGCTTATCCAGTAGTCCCTGAAGATGATCTTGCACTTCTTGATAAAACATTGGCGGAATACGCCGATACGGCTGTTTGATAGGCGTATTATCCACTAATTCTATATTATGGGTCACTCTATCAGTGTACCCCACATCATTCTCTGCTGTTGCAAACACATCTGAATACTTGGTTATTAATTGCTGCAACTGGGCCTTTTGATCTTCACTACCTTCAAAATTTTCTAAATCTACAAAACATTTCTTGGGTGTCTCCTCCCTAACTGCTATATCTTCTAGTTGCTTTGACACCTTTATCTCATTACTATTTACAACTCTAAAATGTCTTGAAAAATCTACAGCTGCGTCTGAGATTGAGCCTAACTGCATGCCGCAGGATAAGAACAGGTCTTCATTTCCCAAATTCACTGCTTGGATTAGGCACATGCCTCGTCTCAAGACAGTTAATGTGTAAGGTAGAATCAGACCTTTGTGTTCCAATTCCCGATCCGGCTCAAAGATGACATTGCTATCAACTTCTAAATTACTTTTGCACTGTACCTTGAGGTCTTTTACCGAATGAGCAGGTAGACGGATTTTCCCGACTCCAGCTAGCCATACTCTCCTCTCACTAATTTCCACTTCTGGCTCCCCACTGACTGGTCTCTGCAGTCTTAAGTATTCACTTAAATCTGGTACCTCAGGCAGCACATTCATGCCCAAGATGCCAGGTACTTCATCTTGCCTTGGTACACTGGACGTACCCTTTAAAACAAAAATACATACATCATTAATACATTTTTCATTAATTATTATACTACATGTAAAATATCCCACATACGGGATGCTCGTGCCATTTGCTGCTGACAAAGTGACATAGCTGTCGCGCAGTGGACGACCCTTGAACAACTGTTGGAAATAATGCTCGCTGATAGTCGACACCTGCGACCCACTGTCCATCAAGAATTTTATGTCCTGTCCCTCGATCTGCACTGTACACACCGGCCGCTCTCCTATCATTTTTAATTCTGGTGGCCCATTCTGCTCCCCGTCTGTAGCCTGGTCCCTAGCCGCAGCGGGGTCTAGTTTAGTGCCCGGCGACAAGCACGTTGTAAATGTCCTTCACCACCACACCGATGGCAACGGATTACTCTTGGTGCTCTGGCACGCATAAACCGGGACATCTCCACCCTCAATTGTGCCATTTCATGACGTAGATCTGCTATTTCCCTATTTACTGCAGCCCCCCTGTTGGTATTCGCTAGTGGATTGGACACCACTTCAGGCTGCACTTCATTAGTCTCTGACTCAGAGACTAATTGCTCCTGGATGACTACTGGCCCTACCTCTTTGACTGTCTCCACCCGCACTTTATACGGCGTCACCTTCGCCAGTCTCTCAGCATATTCCTTGATTGCCAGGAAAGAGACCGATGGGTCTTGCAGCACTCTTTCCCGCAACATCATCTGCGCCATGTCATCGCGCAACTGATTGATGAATTGCTCTCGGAGCAGTTCATCGCCCATAAGTGGGACCCGCTGACTTGACTGCATGGCAGTGACTTTCTCATATATGGCATAGAGCCGGTCAGAGAAATTGTCCATGGACTCCCGGATTCCCTGCTTCGTTTGATAGAACTCTGTAAGCAGGTCCGGTAGCCCGCTCTTCTGTCCATAGACTTGCAGCAAAACCTGCAACATCACATCTGGCTCCCTGCTGGCTGTTCTCCTGCGTATGTTTCTGGCTAACTTTGGTGCCAGAATGTTGTTGAGCAGCTCCAGTTGATCATCTGCT